>OX393568.1:1377352-1562352 GCA_947652115.1 Blastomussa wellsi | reverse complement strand
ATTTGGTGCTTTATTTATCACTTTAATTTGCAAGCTGATAAGAGCCGTGGTCCTTTTTTGCACAAGACTGTTTTGCTTAACATAAGATATCGATCGGCATATATCTATATTTATTAAAAACTAGCTATGGTATATTGCATTTCCTGAGTTTTGATTGGTTTAGAGGCAATGGTATATGAGCTAATATACCATAGACCTACAAATATGGTAGGTGTACGCGTTGACCGGAAATCGGTGACTTAATAATTAGGACCGGAAGAGACATTTGTATCTGTTGTTTTTATTAAGTGATTATCTTGATTGACAGTTGTAATCGGAGAGAGTTGTTTTTTGATCATGGCACAATGTAAATCGAATAGGAAAATATCAAGGAGTGGACATCGACATTAAAGAGGCTAAAATACATATTCGTGGTGTGGAATCAGTGGAATCAATCGCGAGAGAGTGAGTGAGAGTGTACCGCGCACATTTTCGGTACACGCGTAAAAAAATGCATTTTTCGCAATGTTTGTACAATATTTTTGGACGTTTTTAATAAAACAATTATTCCACTCGCGCTTGTTGGATATGACATGGTTATAGCCAACTCATATCCAACGCGCGCTCGTGGAATAATTGTTAAATATATCTATATCTTTAGTCTTATTCGACCTTATTTTATTGCTTGTAATGCAGCCATAGTTGCTTGACTGGCAAGACTATTTTGTTTAACATAATATCAGTGTATATTTGTGTAACATACACAAAGCTGCAAGGTTGATACTATGTAAACTATGGACTTTGCGAGACATCAACATGACCGAAATCGATAAAGCAGGGCTGTAACCGTTGACAGCTGTTTCGCCCTAACTGGGACTCGTCAGCGCGGTGTACAGAACCAACGCGAACGCCAGTCCAAATAAATAAAATGACCCGTTCACTTTATCAAGTTCAGTACCCGGGCGCTTGAATCTACTAGCAATTAAATTATTATTTTCAATACTCACGTTTTCCATAATCTTTCTTTATCCTGGAGTAGGATGAATGACATAACGAGCTAGAGTTCAATGAAACCTTTGCTAATAGACTTTTTCACAGCCGCTCTATTTTTTCTACGCAAAAGGACGCGCACGAGCAAAAAACACAGCGAGCGAAGCGCTAGGGGGTGGGGGCGGGGAGTGAGCAAAAGTATTTTTTTTTTGCTCCCCGCCCCCTATCCCCTCTTGCCTCACGTTTTGTGCTGGAGTCCAGTTCTCTCGCGATTCATGCACCGCGTTCGCCGATCGAGGAAAAATACGAAAAAAATAGCGGACTGTGAACAGTCTATTTGCTAATTAAGGTAAAATAAATGTCCGTCTGGTAACTATTTTTAAGAAATGAACAACCACTTTCAATTTCAAACAAGACATGTTTCGATCATTCAACGATCATCATCAGTTGTGATTTCTTTTACAAGTTCGTTTGAATTTATTCACGCAATGGCACCCAACAGACTACAACTCATTAATGTGCTCTAGGGGGGTTTGACTGTAAGTAGTTTATTTACAGTATTGATGGTATTTTTGGCTGTTGTTGATTGACTTAATTTTGCTAACAAATGCTTACTGTTGTATACTTGCCTAATATTAAACTTCAAAAATACTTAGTTGTATGGTCAGGACTAGATGTAACTAGCATGATACTAAGTCTGTAAACGTCCAACCTTATTAAACATCATTGACATTAGTAATGTGAGCATGATTTATTTCTTTCATAAAGGAAGCAACTTTCGTTTGATGAATTCCTTCTTCACACGATTGTCTGTATCAAAAGAAATACAAAGAAATGTTTTGTAATGCAAAGATATTTCTGTTGACACGTTACGTCCAGCTTTACTAATTTCCTTTCAGTTGTTACGAATTCTTGCAAGATGACAGATACGTGATCCTGAAGGACACGCGGACGCCCGAGGAAACAGGTTTGCTCTTCCTCAATGTTCGGAGGGCGATGAACTTTCAACCGAAACGGAGAGCGGATGTAATAATTGTCATGTTAATGTGATCCAAAAATCCGCTGGTTATTTCTTAGGTATTCCTTTACACCTTGAACAAAATAATTTCATCATTTGCAAGTTCCAAAACAGTAGAACGAGATCGTTGCTTTCGCGTAAACAACATGGAGATTTCACCTTAAAATCCGTCAAATTACGTAACAGTCTAATAGACTGTTGTTTGTGCTTCAAAATCCTATGAATACTCGGTGTGAGTATTCCTATAAATTGGGTCATTAGTCTCCGTCTTGATCAATTATGATGAAGTCTGCTTAGAAGCTTCCCTGTCAGCCGTTGGGCCTCGCAGAGGAAAATCTTATCGCCTTTGTCTGTTTTGGTTTAATACGTAAGGGCATCAATCGAACCTGTTGCGGGACCATTCTTTCGCAATATATTATTTGATTGTCCAAAAAAAGCTGTAATTGAGTATTTTAAATCACCTTTATAAAAAGCCTTTTTTGACTTCACTCGCGGGTGTCACGCAATCATGGCTGCTGTGCGCAATTTTACTCCAACGAAACGTTTAAACGCACTGATCATTTTTGTAGAAAAGTAAACTTACTCGTTTTCATTACCAAACAAAAACCTTACATGATATTAAGGTCATATCTTCCCCTCTGTGTTATATGTTGTTTGCATCTGTAGTTAATAGCGCTAACCGCCGATTAATTTTCGAAAATGCAGCTTTCGAAGCGACAAACATCCGCGGGATCAACCGTCACGTTGTGTGCTCCACACTGATTGGTTGTTGCTAAACAATACCCTGTTACAAATGACTCATGTGGGAGGGGTGCCAGACACATATTGGCAGCGGCGATTCATCAAGTCTGGTGTGATTTTTTTTTGACGCGTGACAGGATCGATGGCCTTGAAGAGAAGCCTGCGAACACAGACGGATCTCCGGCTTTTGTTTCACGCCGCCAGCACGAAGAGCGGAGATTCAAACACAAATCTTTAAAGATCGAAGAAATTAACGACGGACCGTAGCTGCAGAAAATCGCGTACTAACGCGTAGTTCATGCATGAACTGTGGAGGTGCATAAATTATCTTGTCCGAATAAAAACGTTGCCTACAATGCCACTCGCACACACTTCACTTTCTCGACATTTTCCTCTTGATCCTTCAAACGATTGTACATGGTTTGCACCCAAAACAGACTTTCCAGTTCCAGTTTGCCATGTTACAAGCAGATTGTGCACTCTTTTCACAATATACTGAGTGTTTTCATTTGTTCAGATGTCAACTTCGATCTATGGGTTGAAAGGTTACAAAACTGTCACACGACACTGTCAATTGATTTGTTTGGAGGCTGAACAGCTTTCAAATAAAAACATTGTTCGGTGTCAAGCAAGTCGTTTTAGTAGGTGACTTTCTGCAGCTATGGCCCGTCGCTAGTTTCTTCGAAGAAGATTTGTGTTTGAATCTCCGCTCTTTATGCCGGCGGCGTGAAACAAAAGCCGGAAATCCGTCTGTGTTCGCAGGTTTTCGATTTTCAGAGGGGGTAAGTTTCTAAAGAAACTGTGGTGCTGCGTCGGTGGGAAGTATAACAATATAATTTGGTTTTATCAAACGGGGTTGATAATGTCAATTGGCCACCGTAAAGAGATTCAAGTGCTGACGTTTCGAGCGTTAGCCCTTCGTCGGAGCGTTAGCCCTTCGTTTCGCTCCGACGAAGGGCTAACGCTCGAAACGTCAGCACTTGAATCTCTTTACGGTGGCCAATTGACATTATCAACCCCGTTTGATAAAACCAAATTATATTTTCGATTTTCAGCCGAGGAACGACAAAATACAATACCTGAGGTAAGTTGACGTTTATTTCAACCAAAAAAATAAACATTACTCGCAATACGTTTTCGATAGTAGGACGCTTTCAATATTCCCATACATTTCTTTATATTGTGAACATACAAAGACCCACTGCTTGTATGGGCGACAGGTGTCAAAACATGTCTTGTTTTAAACTGAATGTGGTTTTCCAGTTCTTAAAAATGTCAGTCTCTTTTGGGGTATTTTCTTCAGATCTTTGCTAGATCTAATAATAGGGTTACAAGTGTATTCGGTTTTTGTTTTTATTTTACACCGTTTTTATCTGTTGGAATGTTCCCATTCATATCAGTTAAGTCACAGAAACTTCATTCATTCCATAGCTGACCTCAGCCATGAATTAACATAAAGTGGCAAATTGCCCTTGTCAACAAGCTAAATTGTGTTGCTGACCTTGAACAGAGATGAAAAAAATGGGTAAATTCAGATGAAATTATTGTTCAATTGCGACGAGGTTTGTATGAAAGCCCACGCAACCAATCGCAGGCCTATTAAAGAATCTCACAGGAGGCTCGGACTGATTGAGAGAAAATAAGACCTTATTAATCTCCAATGATGGCTTAACGGAACCTCTAAGCTTCTGAAGAATCTCATATCTGAATATTAATGCCTTGCTTTATTATTATTTAGGTATTTTTTAAATACTTCCATCTTTAAACAAGCACGCTCGAGCGATCCGGGAGATATGTGTTTGAGGAGAGCAAGCGACCACCCCAAAATTCCCAAACGTTTTAGCATTTTCGGGTGTTCACGCGCTGCACAAACACATTTATGCTGCGAAAAATAATAATAATAATAATACCTTGTTTAGACATGGTAGTATTTAAAGCTATTTAAAGCTTCAAGCTTGTGAGGCCGTGCAATCGAATTCCAGATAGAATTTGAATTTGGAAGTGTTGGTTTTTGTGGAGGCAGGAAAACCGGAGAACCAAGGACGGAAACCAACAACAAACTCAACCCACATATGACACTGGGTTCTGGAATCGAACCCGGGCCACATTGGTAGGGACGAATGCTGTCAACACTATACATGCCACTCGTGCCATAAAATTGTAGACAATATTCTCGAATGGACCTACTCTAATCTGATCGACCTTGGGAATTTGCGTTGCTGCGGTTCTTGGTGATGCGACGATTTTAAAAATAGCAGATATTTTGTTAGAAGTGTATTTTTCGTAGCTAAACTGTTTTGTGTACGCATGTTTGAGTTTGGACGTAATTTCATTTTTAATCGATGACAGAAGAGGTTATACCTTAAATAACCCTGCCATGCAACACTCCGGCTAAATTCCTAAACACTTAATGTAAAAATTTTCCGCCGTTTTCTATATGCAGCTATGCCATGAAACCTTTGACTTTCAATTGCAAATGAGTGACTTCTAAATTTAGCAAGATTTCCGTTAAGGGGTGTAGAGGTATTTTGTAAAAACTGGATTAGAGATTAAGCACAACATTCAATCGCAGTTTTTCACGAACAAATATTTCGCCCTCAAAACAAATATAGCAAAAGTGGATGGAAAGACTTGCGTGAACAAACATTGTAAAATATTATCCCTCTAATAAGTTTGTTACATGTTTTGGCTTCTTTATTAACTTTAAAAGAGAACCACCGAAATATAAATATGTAAAAAGTCAAGGAAGATACAATTGCTTGAATGATTCCAAGATGTTTTCGGTTTTAACGAAAAAGTAATAGTTTAAAAGATAGTGCAGTCATTTAGTTGTTATCAAGTCCTGTACAGGAAATTATCACGATATTTGTTTGGAAGTCATGGAAATCAGAAAATGTTTACAGGAAACGCGGTTCGACCGTCTACATTCTTGGACAGTAGCTAGACCTAAATATGGTGCTGCAAACTATAAAACAATAGCTCGCAACACGTAAAGCAGAAATTCATATGTTGCACTGCCGAAAACATTTGCACCCACCAAAGATTAAGATATAACCAAAGACGTATAAAAGGAAGCTTCTAAGAACGCTTTCCAAAAAAAGGTTATTCTACCACCAAAGCCGCAGATTTTCAACTGAGTGAGTAAAGAGAAGACAAAACATGAAGGTAGGTAGATTTTTACCGTTGCTTCTTCATAAACAACATACTTACACGTCGCCTGCACAAAGGCAGGTTATTATATTATCAGAAAAAAAAGTATTTAAGCCTTGGCCCAAGTTGTCAATAAGAAAGCTTTTGCAATGGCAGGGACAATCGCGAATTTTGTTCAAGTGAACTGAAAGAGACCTGGGGGAGAATACCTTTTCCAACCCATCTTTATTTTTAATTATTGTTCTTTTGACTTTCCTTACACACGAGACACTCTTTCTTTCGCCCATGTTCACATTATGTTCGCCCTACATACAAGTGTCCAATGATCAATATTTCAGTGTACTACTAGATAACGTTACGACTATATTTCATCAAATGTCTTAATACGGACAACTACCACCAGCATCTTAGAAAAGTCAACTGAAAGCCAAAATACATCATTTTTTTAATGGAAGCCTCTATATATACAGATAATGGTCTACCTTTGTTGAAATTAATTTGACTCTTTTTCCATTTTACACCTGATGAAAAAGGGACTGCTCGTAGTCTACACTTCTATAATTATTTTAATGCAAAATATTTACCATGGTAAACACTACGGTTTATGTTTATATCGCGTGATATACAGGTAACTCTCGCACCCACATAACGCAACAGAAATCTCCAGTCATAATCTAATAATGGAATTAAACTTAAATTTTTAAATTCATTACTAGAACACAACAAAAGCTGCCGTCATGGCTGTGTTGGTATCCCTGTTGGTGTCATCCTGTATATTTGCTGTTCAAGCCCGGCCTCAAGGCGGCGGCGACTATTGTTCAAGTTGCTGTCATTACCTGTGGACTGCTTGTTTAACACAGTGCCAGTTGCTAAGTACGTGTTACGACTGTAGCGTGGAGTATTCCATATGCAAAGACGAATGCCCTGATTACTGCCAGATATGAACGTTCATCGTTTGTATTTTAACTCAAGAGATATTTAGCAGTTGCTATTTATTTCGATCCCTAGACTTTCTTATTTGACGGTCTAAAATATTGTACATCGATAGGAAAGTGTTACATATAAACTGTATGGTTGTATCGTCTACTACGAATTGTTACTGGATATATAGTTAACAATAAATTATTCGTTGAAATCGATGTGAACAGTGGCAGAATGCTAACCGAGCCGCGAGCCACGGATCCGGAGTGATCTCAACAACAGACTACGTATCTCAACATTTAAAGGGAATTTGTCACTTTTCTGCGCATGTGTGACGATTTGATTTCTGGTGCGACGGACAACCTTGCCAATTTTCTATTGGTTAAAACACTTTCTGTGCGAATAAAGGCTCCGCATGCGCGTTATCGTGACAATGGCCCTTTAAATCGTGCAGGAAAAACTTATAAGCAGTACAAAAAATGCGCGAAACGATTTACAGAATCTTCTTCATAGGGGAGCTTCAGGAGCTAGTTAATCCGGCTTCGTTAAAACTCATCGTCACCATCGTGACGATGGTCCTTCGTGGTCCTTTATATCAGTTGCTCACATCAATCATCTAATTTCCCCTTGCAAAAGATTTGCGCCGTTCAAAGTTTTGGAAGTTCATTTGAAACGGTAGGCGAAGAATCCACTTGAAAACCATACTATGTGCACAGGACTGTGGTGAAAACTGGATGGTGATCCTTGTACAAATATGTTTATGGACCGTTTATGGACCGTAAGACATATTTGACTTAAAGGAGCACTGCCACGGTATTTTGGCGTCATTTTTAAATGCTGAAATTTGTTCCTGCGTCAACGGAAATCCAAAAGTAATGGTGTAGTTTTGTTACCTAGGATTATATCATTACACCGTTTATTCCCGCCTGTTACGCAGGATGGCAAGGAAGGAAATAGATTGAAATGTTGAAAAACCTAGCCAGTTTCTTTCAAATTCTAGAGCAATTCCTTGAAAATATCGCCAGAAATTCATTATGGTTTGCTCTCTGAGCCACAATTCGTTTGATATCTTCCCGTGAGTCCATCAGGAGCATTTTGAGGCACGAGTAAAGGTACCAGGTAATGATTTTAGCAATGAATGAAGCTGAAAACAGCAAAACCCCGTGACGGTGACCCTTTAACTATTTCATAGATTTGCATTATTTGTTTGCTACTGTGGGCTCGATATCTTCAATTATCGAGGATAACTTGCTGTTTAAATTCAGCATCTTTTTGTATTCGTAGAATTTCCGTTTCAAAAACGTTGAAGAAACATTGGCTATGGCCAATATGGCCGCAATACGAATAAGGCGGATAGCAAGAGGGTTTGTATAAAAACAAGGTCACGTTCAGCCTCACTTCCACCCAACGGCTTGGGAACTAAGCACAAAATTGTTAAATCGTATATTCACGTTTGGGTTAGCAGCTTTTTCCTTCAAGTTTTCAACACGTCAACTTTTTTATTCAATATGAATTTCTCTTTTTGTGATATATGTTTTCAAAAAATAATAAACTGGAAATAATCACATACAGCATTATATGTTTGAAACATTTAATGAATGTGAAATACTATCTTTTACTCAGTAAAAACACACCTGTAATGACGAAGAATTATAATCCTAGCGCAGGTTTTCTCTCTTCCTCTTGTTTTGTATGGAGCTCTGAAACCCGAATCCGTTCTTATATGTTCCTCTCATATCATTGTGATTGCCTTTATATTTAATTTTTTTGCTTTAATTTGGATTATTTTGTGTACGTCAGTCACGATCCCATTACACTAAGGGCAAACTGAGTTTTCCGATATGAATATTATATTTATGTCACTGATAAGCAAACTGTTCATTTTCCGAGACTTCCTGACGTGTTTCCCAGTCTGGCAAGCGACATTTTAAAATCGTGTCACACCTCCAATAGCCATGTTTACTTTATTTCAGGCAAACATTAATTTACTTTCAATATTGGGCATACGACGGCAACAAAAAGGGAACAAAGGCTCTAATTGGAGCTTACATAAATTGACAATTCTGCTGTCACCTTGAGTTTCTCATTAAAAGGAATTTTGCGTTCTAAGAGCAAGATGATATTTATGGCAGTCACTTAATATTTTAGACCGGAATAGCGCTAACTCTGACCGTTTTAGTTGACATTTTGTTAGCCAATGAGACAGTCGATTCCTCTCAGGAGATCTTTTGTGACAACTAGGTAAAATGTTCATAAAAAAAGTCCTACACTGTTTTATATCACTTAAATTTTAAAATGTTGAATTTACATACGGAGTCTCGCAATGAGAGTTTCGTATCCTCGGGTAATTGTTGTCTGAGCTGATTGTTGTTGGTGTTTGCAGATTTAAATTTCACGCTTATCGCAAAATAAACGAACGAATTCGTCGGGCTTAGGAAAGGCGATGGGAACATTCACATTTATTGCGGCGATGTAAGTAAGTATTACAAAGTAATTTCTTGATATTTTCTATTGGTCCCTTTACTTTCCTTTGGAGAAAACCTCGCATTTAGTTATAAAAGATAAACTCTTGTCACACGGCAGTCGACTCCTCACAATCAAGTCCACTGTGCCAATATCCCATACTTTCATACTTGCTTAATAGATATTTTCTGATACCGGCACTTTCTAATATAATTTACAATTGCTACACACCTCGGACCCTCAAAGATTCATTTAACATTTATTCAACTAAGCGGTGAAATATTCAAGTCTGGGGTTTTGTAAGATATACTGAACGTTAATTTGAAGTTAGACTTGTGGTTTTGATTTAAAATTTCGCGTTCCTTATATGAAGAAATTATAGGGCTAGGTAAAAGAAAACTTAAACTTTCATTAATCTGATAATTTAGTTTGCTTTTAATGCCGAAATCAGCTTTATAAAGAAATGCAGACATTGAAAGCATAAGAGGAAGTCAGTCTTGACGAAAATATCTTTATCTTTTTCCATTGAGAAATTGTGTTTACTTTTATGTTTCTTTAGCCAAAAAAAGAATATTTGTGCTGAATGATACAGTTATAAAACTTCGACAAAGCAGGGATAAAACAAAAGAAATTTTAATTTTGTGCCACATTCAGTTTAAATGCAATCTTGGCTTTTTGAATTGCATCTATTTATTCACGCCAATTTTAGTCATACCGATATTCCAACAAAGTGACTCGGGGACATTACATTTCCGGCAGGAAATGTTTTTTTCTTCTTCTCGCGATCCTGTCAGATAAGAAGTTAATAAATACTTGGCCGGCAAAAGGAATGTGCACCATTAATTTTAGTTCCTTATTTTGGCGGCTTTTTTCTTTTGATATTTGGTGTTATCCATGCATTTTGCAATCTTTTTCAATACACCACCCTCTGTGCTTAAATTGAAGAAAAGAAAATATCATAGCTCGTTCTTTGTTACACTTGTATTTGTTGCCACCGTTAAAAAATGTGAGCTTAGCTTTGTACTTTTTATCTCCACAAGCGATTTTTGTTGCGATATACTAATAAAGGGGAGGATATTTCCTTTATTGTGAATTTTAGAATTAAATTCTTTTTAGTTAGGTTGTGCAATGGCTTCTACGAATTATTTCAATGTTCTAAAATTAACAAAATTTCAATTTTATTCTGCACCAAACACAAGTTAACTTGATTCCATACGACTTGAGCTAATTGCAGATGGTTAATCGATTGCACGCCGTCTGAAAATGATCACTGTGCTAACATTGGAGCACGACTTCTCATGAACTGTGCAAGCTTACTTCTCATTTAACGCTTAAAAGAATTTAAAGCAGTTAAAAATTTCTAGATTGATATCATAAAATCAAAAATAGCAAATTTCTAAGCACATTTGAAGTTTCCTTCCTTTCAGCTAGCTGCTTAAAATTCACGTCTTCCCGTAGGCCAACAAATTTTTGATTAAAGTTTGGCTTCCAGACCTATGGAAGGTTTCTATCCTTTTTTATTAAAAACTGAATCAATGAATAATGCAAATTAGTATCTCACTCGTTTGCTGCGTTTTGTTCCTGTCACGTACTCGAACATAAAAATTAATATCTTTTCGCTAACGTCTACTATATTGTTTAAAAACGGTAACTGGACAATGTAATTCATTGGCTTTAAAGAGAAAATCACCAACCTTGTGTTTAAAAAACGCCAAAGTTTGACGTGAAACTCCATGAATGGAACTGTTATTTTTTTCCGTGTTTTGACAAGGCGCTACGGGTAGCCTAAACTTTGTAGTAATTCAGCGAGTTTTCAAGAGTGATGCTATAAATTTCGAAGTCGTCAGTTTCGCTGAAAGAATAAGTTTCGCACCGACTTTTACTTAGCGCGCGAAGGGGAGTCTACACTTAATCCTTTTGGATTTTTGTAATGGTAAAAAAGAAATTGACGCCATTTTTTACGGTGTGTCCTGTTATTTAATCATGAATTTCTTTATCAAAAAACCGCCGATACCACTCGGCTATCGCTTCTTGGGGTCTAAACTTTTTTGACAATGACGTCAATTTGTTCTTCTTTTAATAAACGAAATATGTGCGTAATAAGTGCTGTTTCGCGTTTTCTATCTTTAATACATTATAACAACGAAAAGCAATAAGAACTTACATAAACACGTGGCGGTAGATTTTGTAAGTAACGTCGTTAAAACTCTTGCTTGTATTCAATTTTAATGATTAAAATATTTTGAGGTCGAGTTTTTAAAGGATATCCAAACTCGGAGACGCTTCCTCCATCGAATGAAATCGCCTCCTTCGTATACACTTGTACCTTTAATAAGGCAAAGATAACTATTTTAAAAGCTTGAAGGGTTTTTATAGTCATTTGCATAAGATTATAGAAATTTCGGTTGTAAGTTGTTAATTTAAGTCCCTTTTGTTATGTTGCTTAACGCTAAAATAAATTAAAATAAACCATCTAAAACGCACAGCTGTTGTTGGATGCGTGTTTTCTTATGGCGCTGATCACTGACTGAACTGAATCTCTTGGATAACGTATTTTGATCCTATACAAAATGGTGCTTAAAATGGTAGATAAGTACTTGCTTTCTGTTCATGAAAATATTTTATAGCCACGACACAGAGTAAGTTGGGTTTTTATAAACATATGTTCACTGCACTTACTATTGCTTGGCCGGTGTTAAACAGCAAAAAATATTGTTACTGTCTAATCTATTTTATCAGACTGTGCACCGTGAACTGTCAGGATGATGTTCAAACGTTTGTTAATTATATCAGCTGCTGGGACCATGAAACATCTGATCTTAACTGTTTTTAGTTCGCCTTAAGGAGCGAACGACCTATCCTTTTCTCGCACGCTAAAATGCAAATAAGGTAAACCGGAACCTGTTTAAAGTATTATCATATTATTGGCTCGCAGTCAGGTTATAACCTAATATACATTCGGATTCGCGAAGTTTGACTAAAAACGCTCGATGATAAAGACTTCCTTGGAATGATTCAATTGCAAAGAAACTTTTCACAACCCCGACAATTTAACAAGTATATGTACTTCTACCTGTGAAATTTGAATTAGTGTGTGCAATTGAATATTGAAACTGGCAGCTTTTTAATTTCACTCCATTGTCCCTTTCTTCTTTTGGGCTTCAAACAGAACGGAAAGCCACTGAAGTAAAACAGCCATCCTAACGTATAACTCTGATAATCCAGTATCGCCCGGGAGTGTATCTGGAGCAGCATGTCCAACATTATTTCTACCAACTCCACAATAAATGATAGCCTAAGTGACGAGGTACCTGGTTCCCAAACCAGATGGCTGGATGCGTTACAGTACACCATGTTTACAGCAATTTTTGTGCTTAGTGTCACTGGAAACACGCTGGTCTGTCTAGTCATCGCACGAACTCCACGCATGCGCACCACCCGAAACTTCCTGTTGGTTAACCTTGCCGTAGCAGACTTGACTGTCGCACTTCTGTGCATACCTTTTGAAGTAGTCTTAAAGTTGACGTTCCCTCGCTGGCCCCTGGGGTCCGCAATGTGTAAAATATTGTGGCCCACAATGACGTCAGTGACAACTTGCTCCTCGGCTACCCTTGTCGCCATCGGTTATGACAGGTAAAAATAATCTTCTCCCTCTATTGAAAAGGTAAAACCTTTCAATAAGGCTGATGCTTCGTAAAAAAAATAGCTTTGCGAGCCTCATCACGACCGAAATCGATAAAGCAGGGGTTACAACCGTGGACAGTTGTTTCGGTCGTGTTAATGTCTCGCAAGGTCAATTTTTTGTAATGGTCTAGGACTGAGTGGAGCCTAATTCGGTTTGTAATCATACGAGTGATTACTGAACAAAATCGGACGACCGCGCTGCAGGAGTCCGAATTGGACGACACGAAGTCTGGTTACCAATTAATCATAACTATACAAAAATTCGAGACAAACATTAACCTGTTAACGATTTATCATCTCCAGGACAAAATTTACTGGGAAAGCCAATTTTAATAAGCATTCAGCCGCACAAGAAGAAACCAAATAGCCTTGTTATTGGACACCCCGTTATTGGACACCTTGTTGTTTGACACCCCTGTTATTGGACACTTTTGTTATACGTTGTATCAGCTTTGCAGTTCTGTTTGTGTTATAGTTTATTTTTGGTCGATTAGGTCTCTTGCAGATGCTACGTAAGTTAGAAGCATTATCGTTGCGCGAGGCAGATTTGAGATTACGAGCACGATTACTCCCTTTATTACTCCCATTTAGAAATCACTAGTTATCCTTACAATCTGATTGGATTTCAACAATGCGATTTATTTACAAATCGCACCATTTTTTGCCCTAAATCGCATCTTTTTAAGCCAATCAAAATGCCATTTCTGTTTTCCAAATTTCTCCTTTTCCAGATAAAATGGATGAATTTAACTACTTACAGTTTATAATTTACATATTGATGTTTTCGACAAATTGCACTCCAATTAGTAATTCATCGGATAAATAGCAAACTTCGAGGTTAGATTGAGAACCTCTTTAGGGAGGCAAAACTTGTAGGAAAACGGCAAGAAAGAACACATCCAAGTCTATCTTATTGACGCGCGAATAGTGTAGGTGTCCAATTACAGTTAGGTATCCAATTTGAGACAACTGTAATTGGACACCCAAGTGATTGCGCGCCAATTACGCGATAAATAGGCGCGTGCAAAGGCAATCGAAATGGAGAATTTTGTTATAGATACGATTAGCAAATGTGTTACAGCAGTTGTCTTTCCTGACAGGTTTCGAGCCGTCGTTCATCCCTGGAAGCCTCGCTTCACTTTATTCCAAACAGTTATTATCATTGCGGTCACGTGGTCCGTTTCTTTTGTACTTGTCATACCATATCTGCTAGTGCTGTCAATCAAGGACGGCTACTGCCGAGAGGTGTGGCCAAGCACTACAGCAAGACGCGTGTACACCTTAGGACTCTTCATCGCCCAGTTTATCATTCCCCTCGTCATCATTGCTTTTGCTTACACCAAAGTGGTTCTAAAGCTAAGAGATCAAGCTGCTCGTTTTTCCGGAAAAACAGGTGTGCAGGAATCCTCAGTAGTACCTCGTCCGGGTCCGTCCAGCAGTTTCCTGACTCCTGAGGTTAGTGAGGTGCAGTCTACATCAGGATCCCCACTCCCCGACAAGAAATTCATGACGACTGCGTTAAACCTCATCCCCGTTGCTTTGCCTCTGCGGAGCCCCAAATCTGGACCGAGTAAGGCAATTCAGCGTCTGGAGCGTAGCACTAAGATCGTGAAGATGCTGGTTACCGTGGTGCTACTGTATGCCATATGCATGCTGCCCAACCAAGTGGTATGGCTGTGGTACGAGTTTGGAGGCGGGCACCACTCACCGCATCTTAAAGCACTTCTGACATTTGGTAGTTCCATGGTGTATTTGAACAGTTCTGTAAACCCGATTCTTTATGCTGGAATGAATGAGGAATTTCGTAGAGGTTTTCTTGGCCTCTTACGTTGTCGCTGCAAGCGTCCTATGAGCAGTTAAATTCGAGTGATCCATAATTGTCTCGTAGACAGTCCTCTAAAACGAACGCTCCAGCACACTCATTTCAATACGCTAGAATGCGTTTCGAATCCAAACAACCGTACAAATTGCGAAATTATGAGCTTTTGGAGCGTATGGGCCAGAAATGAATGTTATACATTACTTGCAAAAAAATTCGGACGATTTTAACTTCGGACAAAAATAGTGTCCGAAAATAAAACCGTCCGAAATTTTTACACTATAGTATAGAACTTTAAAAGTACTTTCTGGGGGACGGCATCACATATCATTAAGCCACATTAAGCTTCAAAGCCCTTAGTTCCCTTTCTGGACCGAACTCTATAGTTGAGACACTGCTTGAGGCATAAGCTTGATTGAATTTGTGTTATTTTCTCGTTGGTGTATCCGGCTGTAAAACCTGGAAGGTACAGTAAAACTATCATTTTCACAGATTTTATTTCAGTCTTATTCATGTTTTTTAGTCCTAAATTTACTTTAGGAATTTTTCAGCACAGTGTCCGAAATTTTTGTCCGAAAATTGTCCGAAATGAGGGAAAAAGTGTCCGAAAATTAAACGTCCGAAATTTTTTGCAAGTAATGTAAATTAAAATTCAAAATTTGTCAGATATAGCAATATATAATCAAAAGTAAATGTGCCATAAACCGTAACCTATCAAAATGGAAAAAATGTAACGTAGGTCCCACGCTCAGGAGAAGTACGTACGGGAATAATTTCCATTCATCCTGTTTACTAATAATTATTGCATGAGCACTTTGGTAAACGTTGTTAATTTATATTAATTAAGGGTACTCTAATCTCTTTACGCACGATTTCCTTCCTTCCATCAAAATTAAATACCCAATTTTGAATGTGTCAATATATGCTTTTGTCTTTTGCATATTTTCTTAAGGGTCGCCGTTTTTGACACTTGGATCTCCATTTTTGCTTGAGCTTGAATTCCGCTGGAGGGCTTTTGTAATAACAAATTTCTCGACCGAAAAAGGAATTTTGTTGTTGTTGTTGCTCACTAAGGTGTAAGCCACGAAGGATAAAAGTAAAGGTATAGATGATTGAGATGTATGGCGATAATTCAAGAGAAAGTGGAATTCTTTTCTTTTCTTGCCATCTTCGCTCCTTAGAGGAGCATAGGGCGTCCAAGTGGTAAGATATATTTAACAATTATCCTGCGAAATAGAGGGGAGTTGGATAATTGTCCGCCGAAGGGGGAACCTACTAGGAGGTCCGGGGGCATGTTCCCTGGGAGATTTTGAAATCTAGGTCCTCGGAAACGTGGTATTTCCTGCGGTTTGAGGGAAGCTATCAGGTTGTACGCTTGAAACCATCTCTTTTTTGAGCTATTTTAAACAAGGAAGTGCGCTTGAGTATTTAAAATAACCGAGGTCAATTTCAAAAATAAAACTAAAATGTGTGTGGTTTTTTAATTGCTGTTATATTTCGCTTGTTTATATTTTTTTGCAAGCACAATACGCAGGGTCACACCGCACAGTCACTGGGGAAGCAAAAAAAATAGCTGGGTAAATTCAAAATATTCGCTGGGTACTGGGGAGACTAAATATTCGCTGGGAAGGGGAAAATAATCCACTGGGTAGGGTTTCAGTGGGTCTGTTACAGAGGGGTGTATCGACGATCTTTGAAAGTCCAAGGTTTATTTATTTTTTTAAAAAATTGTCTCGCTGGCCTGGGGCCTTCTGCGTATGCGCGAGTTTCATGACTACACCCCTTTCAGCGCTTTTTCATTGGCTCCTTGACCATGATACACATCAAAGATTAAAATTTTATCGCCAATCGTGCCAAAATACTGTGTGTGAAGTCATATGTTACTCCATCTGCAGAGGATACTGGCAGAATTTCTAGACCACTTTACCAACCCATGCATTTGATGTAAAGTTCTAGTGACTTTGTAGTTAGCAGTGTAGTAACATGATATTGCATCTCACTGGAGTGGGAAAATTGTCATCAGGAAACAGCTGCCATAGGTCTTGCCATCAGTTTTATTTTGTTCAGTATTATTGCGCCCGTATGTCAATTGCTTATAACCTGGCAGGAATTTTTTTCTCTATATTTCATAATTTCGAAAATAACATCGCGTCGGAAAATCACAAAGTAGGTCAAATATATGTTGTTTTTAGAAGCGGAAGCTTGCAGGGGAAGAATTTTTATGCGTTCAAAATATCGAACATTTAAAACTGCACAATGACTCTGCAATATTAAATATTTGCAAAGTAACTTGAATTTCCCAACATTTCAACCGAACTTTTTCTTCTCGAACCTTCGCTATATAAATTAATTTTTACACAAAGACTTCGACAGTGATATTAAAAATCTGATAACAGATTCGTAGTTCGAAATGATTACAACAACGGATAAGTCAGCTTGATGTTTTTTTTGATATTTGACATTGACGTATTGACTCTGCATGAAATAAGGAAGTGTTCTACGGGTTATGAGTATTCTATTATATTAGTTTTTTAGTTCCATTTATAAGCAAAGTAATAAGGTAAAATAAAGCGCTCTCTGAACAAAGTTAAATACAGCTCAATAATAGTAAAAAAATAATAGATGTACTATGATATGATTAATAAAGTTCTACTGTTTAATTATGAGGTTTCATATTCTGACGGTTGAATACACCCAGTACCTTGTTAATAACAGGGTTTGATTGCCAACGTCATCAGATGTTTACATCTCACCTTTCACGATGTGTAGAGTTGGGTCAATACGCAGAGAACATGCAGTGTGAGTCTAAACCACGAAATTGAGGAGAAGCGGACACAAACGCCACGATTCATTCCTAAATCGCAGGTAAGGTGTAGAGACAGAAAACGAATTAAAGAAACAACACTGCAGCTGCATGTCAAAAATACTGAGAGCAATCGACAACAGGAAGACCTGCTCGACATCTGAGACGTGTTGAACCAGAGAATTCATCACTTCCTAATCTAAACAAAAATGGTGGTTTTAATTCCCTTTAGCTTGGAGGCGCGCCTTAGAATATGATTCCACTAACTCGAAAACCTTACCGTTTTACTGTTCCCGGTGAAAATCTAATAACGTTTGACGGCAATTATTCCCGGGGGGGTACTCCCATATATGGGCTATATAGGTATGTGCCGCCCGATAGGGTATGGTTTTCGAGGTTCTCGATCCTTAAATAGGGTATCATTTTTGCTCCTTTTGGCAATGCGTTTCTGGCCTAGTCCTTAGATAGGGTATCTAAATTGTATTATCTAATACTAGAGTTTGCAAACGCCCGCCTAAAGGAATGTTTTTTCAATTTTTGTGTTAACTTGACAGTACTGTAACCATTTTGCAACAGAGGTTTAATCGGTGTCATGATAGCCGAAAAAAGTCTTCCTTTTATGCTATTAATAAGTTTGTTTCTTCCTTAAATAGGGTATCATTTTTCGGGTTCGGTCCTTAAATAGGGTATCAGTTTTCGCTTCCCCCACCCTTAAATAGGGTAAGGGTTCAGGACCCTGGGCGGCACACCCCTATCCAAAGTTTCCGGGAGTACCCCCCCCCCCGGGCAATTATTCCGCCAGTAAAGGACGTACGTGCAGATCCGAAATCAAGAGCCTACCCTTCGATTCAAGAGTGACCGGTTCATGTCATTTCGAAGCGGAAAAAAGTATTGACAGAAAATGACTGAGCAAAACCAAAGCTTCTCATCACCTTCTTAGAGATTAAAAAAATTATATTCAGGTAGACAACTTTCATATTTTGTAACAAGTTAAACAAGTTAAAAAAATAACTACATCAGAGCTGTGGCCATTATGAGGAAAACAGAGGCACTTACGTATCAGTCATTTTTGTCAGATAATGCCGCATGAACCCATGGACAGTTGCCTCAGTCATAATTTTTTCTGGCAACGGCCTGTTTATTGTTTGTTTTTTCAACGACTGAGAGCTTCTTTGTAAGAATCTGGCAAAAAATTAGTTGTTCATGGTAAGTATAATTTGAATTATTTCTTATTAGTATGGGCAATCAATTGGTGAAGAGTCAAAATTCTTATAATTATAGAATTTTGACAAAACGCAAGTGAAATTATTTTCCTAATTTCACGAGTATACTATTTGATTACCTTTTAATATCTTAGGTGACAAATTACGCTCACAATCGTGGGTTTTCTACCATGATATTATACATATGAATTGAATTTATTAATCGGTAATATGTTGAATTGCTTTCCCTTTCTTTGCCAGGCGATCTCAGATCAAAGTTGCGATCCCAAAGCCTGTTTTTATAAATTACCCAAAAACGAACGAAAAATGGCTTCCAAAATCGCCGACGAAAAAAAAAATGCACTATACGACATCTAGAAATTAAAAGAAGAAATGCAACGGCTTACCATCAACTGGCTCGCATGAAGCATGTGTTGACCTCAGGAGAGAGATATTCATTTGTCATATGATATCTCAAAGGAAATACTTGAAATACGATTTTATGCGCTGCATTTTTTATTTGCAAATCAGTACAAAAGCGTCTCTCTGACTTCCTGTGGTAAGTTCAGTTTGTTATCACTTGCTGCAGATTTCGAGATTAAACACCTGATGTGATTTGACAAAAAAGGAAATGAATCCTACAGATTCTCATGCGGTAAAAGCGCGGGTAAATGAACTAGCTTGTAGTCGTGAACGATTCCAAGAAAATTTGCCAAAATATAACATTTAAAAAGAAGTTCGAATCGTTCTAGAAATTTATTTTTGTCAATATTTAACAATTATCCCGCGAAATCGCGTGGAATAGCGATGTTCGTCATTAATGTGCCAACCAGAGGTTGATTGGTCGTCGAAACAAACGGGTTCTTTTGTACCAGTGGTTGGCAATCAGTTGGTTTAAGTGCTCGTTTTCAGAATTGGTTCTTAGGTTTTACGTAAACAGATATGTTGACCTATGTTGAAAACCTTGAGATTAGTGTGAAATGTGCGACGACCACAAAGCTTATAGTTCTAAAATCAGCGACGCTACATGTTAAAGGTACATTTTCAACGGGTGTCAGTAAAACGCGGGGCCGGGGCCGGTCCCGCGTTTTACTGACACCCATTTTCAACCGGTGGATGAAAGAATTTTAGCGAAATTGACACAAATTTTGAATATCGCACACAAACCACCTTTCAAAACGTGCTGCACAAATAAAGATCAATGTTTTGTCATAGTTATGCCGCAATTCAAATTTCAAAACATGATAGACAAAAAGGTAAACTCCAAACGATAAATCGTAAAAGTCATCGGCAGACAAGAGACCATACTGCGACTTTCTGCTTTAACCAGCATTCTGCTTACGTCACCCATCAATTATGTCATTCCATAGAGGTGCATCCCCTCCTAAGAAAAATCTTGGATCCGCCCCTACACCTAGCCTCGGTGTAAAACCTGTGACATTTTTAATTTTGTTCTGGAACTATTGCTTTCCTGCTCTTGGTTGATTTGAGTTCTCTTTCTTGTCTCGGTCGTGTTTTGTTTTAAGCCACTGATGAGTTGCACGTGTTCTTTTACCGAGCATGAACCCAAAAAGGGTGCACACTACCTTTCTTATAATATTATTTTACCTGATATGTGGCCTCAGAATCGTAATGGCGTAATCGTTTACCTTCTCCAGCATAATAACTGAACTTACACGTATTTATATGCTTCTTCGAATTAATGGGTTCCTGTTTTCCTCTGCGATATTATATCTAAATTTTATTTTATTTTATATTTTTAAGTTAAACGAATGTGTGGGATAGGTGAACAAGGACTTATAATTTCAACGAAACTTCATTAGCCTCTATTGTTTAGGATATGACGCGGCTCATTTCACAGATGTTCATTCAGTTTATGATAAACAGACTTCGAAAGCAAGAAATGTAGTTACCGACTTTAAAGTCGAATTAAGAGGCATTAATCGGGGCATTTTCTTGCTTCATCTGTGCAATGTACCAAGAGGTAAGCTTTTTGATATGTTTATGCTATATATTTTACCAGCGATGCGAATATATTTCATTAAATCGTCAAGCAAGGTTTGCCTTTTTGTAGTTGTATCAAACGTGTTTCATTTTCATAGATAAATAACGGCATGCATTTACAGATTATCTTCAAAAAGTCTACGCTAAAAAATTGCTCACAAGGCCGATAACTTGCTTTCGATCAAGAATGGGAATCTTCGCTGTTGTACTGTCTTTTTTATTTAATGTTCATCCTCAGGCAAATGAAATGTACAGAGTCGTGCATGTACAAATTCGAGCAAAACATTTAATTGCCATGGAAAACATGAAAAATAGAATAAAATTTCAGATCGAGATGGCATCGACGTCTGGATATCAAACATACATGTCCTATAATCCATCATTTTAAACCTATTTTTTCTTATCAGCTGAAAGATTTGAACCACAAAAAAAACGCAACATAGAATCTTTTAAATGTGCCAACACTTCTAACGAATACACCTGCAAGCGAAAGAAATTAATATCAAAAAATGCAATTTCGGTTTACGTAAAAGAGCGGCTATTTTTGTACCAAAAATCCAATGCACTCGAAATAGGTTTTAGCGTCTATGGGTCGCGTGTAATTTCTTAATTTACGGCAAAATATATCCATGAATAACACGCATGACACTAGACCAAAATTATACATTCATGTACAATTGTTAATGAAGGGAATTATAAAGCTGAATAACTAGACGATCAGCGTAGTTTATGCACAAGGCGATGGTCACAAAGTCTCCACTCACCAAAGAATTATTAGAAATCTATAAGGAGGCACAATCCGACCTATATTGGTCATTTTCGTTTTCTTTCTTTTTTTTATTCACCCAAGTCTACGTCTAGAAAAGCCCTAAACTCACTGAAACTAGATACCGCATTTCGTCTCCCTTGTTTGCATGGATATAGCAAAACAAATCAAAAACTTGTCTGAACAAGAACTTTCAATTGATTAAAGAAATTAATCGAAAATAATTTTGAGGTTGTTTGTGTTGTTTACTGTAATTTCCACCTGTTATCCTGGACGTTGATTTTAGCAATTCGCAGCCTAGTTTACCCTTCTAACGAAAACGCACTGAGTTTCAGAAAATGCATTTTCAGTGTTTCCCGTTAAATTGTCAAAATTCAGTAAGTTTTGCCATTGAAATTGTCGTACCTGAACATTTGACGGGAAGAGTGACGGGAGATATGAGAAGCATAAATATGATCAGTGTACTGATTAAAGAGTTTGTAAGAAGATTTTGTTGACCCCTCAAATACTTTTCAAAATACATTTAAAACAGGCAGGACTTCCAACGTGATGTTCCACGAGTTGGCTTCACCGAAAGGAGACGAAACATGCGTGGCAGAGCAGCCACGAAAATATACATTTTGAATTACCAGATTTTCCCATGGATTAAGCAGAGAGTGCAAGGGTGTAGCGCCTGGAAACTGTTTTTGACATGCATGACATTTAAGATTGACGAGAAAACTTTGACTTTTAATTTAGTTATAAAAGTTTCTGAATATACAAAAGTCAAGGAATCTCTACATTTGCACCTATTTTACGTTGTGTTTGTACGTAGACTACCTGATTTACTATTTCACATTAAAATCCGCGCCAAACTATCTCCCACTTTCATCACGGATTTGAAAAATATAAGCGCCAGAAGGCAATGTGGCCTTTTTTTTGATGTAGTAAAGTTGTTTGAAATATAAATCGATTTCTTAATTAATAAACTATTTTCATTAAAAGTAATTAAAATTAAAATTCAGGAAACATAAAAAGGGACAAAACAACTTTTGTAACACCAGCAGACTACTGAGCCGAGGAGAAATTGGAGAAGGGAGAAGCTTTCCAAATGTAGCTTCCAAAATAGAGAAAATTAATGAGGAGGCATTCCGAGTTGAATCACCGTTGCGTGTCAGTTAGCTCGTTATTGTAGTTTCGTCTTAAAAAGACACAATAAATAACATTAAAATGGCATGTTCGTTTCCACGACTCGGTAGTTTATCAAGTTTCACTAATGTTTAATAAAGTAAATAGTAATAAGCAAATGTGTTTGGTACGTTTCATGCACGATATGTATATATATATATAGAACAAGTTTTCCCATTTTGCCCTCAGATATGATTATCAATAAATCGTCGGTTGAGTAGGCAGAACGAAGAATATCTAAAAACTCCTTCTAATTGTAGCCTACAGCTTGAATCAAGTTTCAATAAATCACGTTAAAAATCAAATTGCCTTCTTTTGATCTTCCGAGAAACATATTATTTTTAAGCCTCTATACGTGGCTATTTTTGTTCTTTTCACGCCTTTGTGTTGACAAGTCATGTCTTCTTGTAAGCGTGAGCAAGGTAACTGTATTCTCAAAAAACTGAAGACAACATATGTTCATAAAGTTATAAATTCGATGAACTGTTTTGAACAATTGAGAGCTTGACATTTATCTTGATATGAATGTATTTGCTTCTTTCGCCTGTCTTTGTTTAAAATGGGAAGTTGAGCGCACCTTTAAGAAGACGTGTTAGAAGGCTTAAATATTTGCTTAGGTTATGAAATTTATTGCTGTATTGTTTCACCTTTGACAGGGTTTTATTGGATTTTTAGGACAACAATGGATCACCTTAAACCCAGCAGTAATCAAGTTCAAAACAACCAAAGCGTAAAAGGTGTGAACAATTTGTGACTCGTTAAAACACAGTTCCTCACTCGTTGAGTTTTTGTGTCATGGCCAATATCAGTGACATTGGGAATTCAGTTCCAAATAGCACAGGGTCGAATACCACGTGGCTGCAGATATCGGAGTACACCATTTTCACCATCGTTTTTCTGGCCAGTGTGGCAGGGAACATTCTGGTCTGTCTGGTGATCTTCACGACGCCTCGTATGCGTACTACAAGGAACTATCTGCTGGTCAACTTAGCTGTGTCAGATCTGACCGTGTCGCTGCTTTGCATCCCATTTGATGTCGTCCTGAAGGTAACCAACCCCTACTGGCCTTTAGGAGCCGCCATGTGTAACATACTTTGGCCTGCGATGACTTTGGTTACAAACTGTTCATCAGCTACACTGGCGGCTATAAGTTTGGACAGGTGAATGTTTATAATCAAGTTTTATTACGGTAGATTAATCCTACATGGCTGATTAGTATTAAATAATGTTTGGACGAAATGAAGCAACTTGATCAAAATTGTGCCAGAGAATGAAAATAAAAGATAAAAGAAAAACGAATATATACAGACAAGAAACAAACACAACAACAGTCGCAAAGTAAGGAAAACATTGCCGCCGCATCCAGTCTCGTTTCAGGCTTCTTGCTTAAGTCAGTAAGTTTACTTAATGTCTGTCTAAACCGCAGTTACAGAGAAAGATCTAAAATTGCAGATTTAGCCTTAAAAGGGTTCTTGTTCTAATCAGCTGAGATAAATATAGAACAGTACGGTCATCATGTATTTCCGCTTTGTTGTCAGATATCGGGCGGTTGTACATCCCTGGAAGCCACGCTTCACACCAATCCAAACAGCTGCTATCATTGTATCTACATGGTCAGTGTCATTCATACTTGTACTGCCATACGCACTGGCACTTAAAATCCAAGATGGCTACTGCGCTGAAGACTGGCCTCACCCAGCTGCCGTGAAGGCCTACACAATAGGCTTGTTCCTCTTTCAGTATGCTCTACCGCTTCTTATAATTACTTTCGCCTATGTAATGGTAACGAAGAAACTTCGTCGTCAAGCTGCTCGCATTGCCAGGAATCGTCACGAAAGTGGCTTGCTCGTGACAGCTTACAAACCAGAATGGAATCGATATCAAACGCAGCCGACAAGTGAGGCATTTTCCGTGTCTTCTCCGACTGTGCCACATTTTGAAATCCACAAACAGCCTAGTGACCCTGTTAAACAAGGCCTTGTCCCATCGAATGTTGATCAAAGCGACAAAAAGGAAGTGAAAAGGTTGGAACGTAATACCAAGATAACAAAGATGTTGGTGACGGTTGTTTCTCTGTACGCTATTTGTCTGCTGCCAAATCAGGTTGTTTGGCTATGGTACGAATTTGGAACCGCTCAAAACTGGCCACATTTTAACGATCTTCTAACATTTGCTAACATCATGGTTTACTTAAACAGCTGTGTTAATCCATTTCTTTATGCTGGTATGAATGAAAACTTCAGGAAAGGCTTCGGCAGGTTCCTGAAATGCAACTGGAATTCTCCTCCTAAGACAGTGGTGTAAGAAATCATCATAATTTCTTGATGATAATCATACTTTTGTAAAAAAGGTATCAACGCGAAAGTGCTAGCGAAGGGAAACGAAGCAGTTGAATAGAATTGAGTCACAGCTGTACAACAGGTACTGGCTTAAGTCGTTCTCTAAGAGGTGACACCAAATCTTAACGAATGCAATTTATGAATACCAATCTCATCAGCGAGCAGACAAGAAGGGCCGCGAGAAAGAAGACTGTGTACCGATGTAGACACGAAAGTTTTTGATGACGTTTGAAGGCCATGCATTGTAGGTACGGTAGGTGGTACGTACGTACGTACGTGGTAGGTATATAGGTAGCAAACGCCGTGTTCAGCCTAACCCTTACCATTATTGAGAACTAACCGCAAGCATGCTAACCCACGTACTGTTTACTAGGCTAACTGGAGCACTATTCAGGCTAACCGGATTGATTTTTAGGTTAACCGGAGTATCAGTCTGCGGGTCTGCATTCTCCATTTGTTGCACAGGAGTGTCTCTGTCTCCTTATTTCATCTTGGGGTTAAAGATGGAGAAGAATGACTTATACGCTCCCTTAACAAAAAGAATTGCGGGCTCAAAAGTGGCCTTTGTTCACAGCCGAAAATATATAATAATAACAGCCACTTGAAACCAATGCGGACTATATATGCATATAATGTTGTGACAAGTTCCAATTAGCAATGTATTGTTTATGATACCAATTAATGTGAATATTAAAATTTCACGATAAATTGCTATTAACTTTTTTTACACAAAAATTGTGCAATTCTGGGTGAATTTTCGTCAGTATATTATGAGATCAACATTGTGCTATTCTAAGCTGTTTAAAGCCATGTAAAAGATCATTTCTTAACACTGTACAAAACTTCCAAATGCTTAACATGTTAAAATTAAGGGCTTTTAGAATATTAGAAATATACTGAAATGAAATAAAAGATGTATCTGCGAAATTTGTAAAATTTAAGTGCTGATATACGGCCAGTCATTATTTAACAACAACAACAAGGTTTATTTGTACAGCAAAATTAACTTAATTATTAATTGCAAAATAAATTAATTAAAAATACAAACAGTAGCTGGTCACCCAAAATAACTAAAAAGCTAACCCGAATGTTACGACATAATATGGCGCGTCCTCATGGCATGTGACAAACTTTCGTCGACCAATAATGCAAGCGAAAAGGCTTTTGGTTCGATAAATAAGGAGAAATCGAGGGCTCAAAATCGCGGGATTCAGCTGTGTATGATTTTCAGACCGTTTTTATTAACAACTAAAAATCAAGTTCCAAATTTTCATTTCGCACCTGGTTACCCAACCAAGGAAAGTTGCGTCACGAGCCAAAATAACTTCTGCTAGGAAGTCAGTTAGAATTGACCATGTACGAGGCCATTTTGTTTGGGAGTTTCTTGTTTGAATAAGGATACGCAGTTCCCTCGTTAGATAACCGCATGACTTTTGCCGGTTATCCCAGTGGTAAATTGCCGTTACTCCTTTTAGAGCAGTTGCACTGTCTGGATCAAGAAGCAGCAGAAGCAGCATACCAAAAAATGAAAAAATGAAATGTTATTTAAGTAGTCCACTGAAACAAAGGAAATGCGTATCAATCTAAGATATTTTAAAAAGGGGTATATGCAAGGTTGAGGAAAGCGCTTTGGGTTAAATTACAGCGTACATGACGCCTCAGCTGAAAGAAAGGCGAATTTTTTCATGTTTATATTATTGACATTATTAATAAGTAAAGCGGCGAGTGCAATTTCAGCTTTTTGAAAAACTCACAAGTGGAAATTAATTCCAAATTGACCGCGAAAAACCATATGATTACCTCTACAAATTGTAAATCTAAAACATAATTTATCTCGTCATAATTAATGCGAAAAACAATGTAATAGACTGGGACACCAAACGAGAACTTCGCGCCCGGGAGTTCGCGTCCAACGCTTTGTGGAGCATCGCTGTTCCATCACCATCAGCTGCTGATCAACCCTACTCCTGTTTCAGTGCATTTTAACCAACCTGGCCACTCCATCAGTCATTGTCTGCTCATTCCCTCGGAACTCATTTACAACAACCGTGACTTGGCAAAAAAGCACGTCAGGCCCCACATCTTATAGCTAAGAAATGAAACTTCAAACTCATGGTATAAATAGGCGTAACGACTTAAGTCGCATTTAGTTTCTTTTAGCCATAAAAAGGTTTGTTCTGCTGACCGAAGTATCGGGAAAATACATTCAGGAACGCTTATTTATTTCAAAGGCTTGTTTTTCTTTGTCCACCCGATAACAATGCAGATTCCCTTTTAGTATAATTTCCAGAGGTGGGACTTTCTGATTGCTCGAGAAGCTACCGCGCTTGGTGGTGAATATAGCATTCTGAGGCTTGGTTAGTGAGCCACGCCACCTTTGCCATCCAGGCAAGTGAGCATGGCGGACAATTCATTATTGCTGAATGAAATTTTTGTTCATTCGAAAGGAATCGCTCCACGTTCGGATATTCATGACGTTGATAATATTAGAAAATGATTGCCAAGGACTTTCGACAGAAAAGATATTGAGGAAATGGTTTTGAAGAGATCGCGAACAAAGTGGTTTCGTTGAGCGAACTGTGTCAGATCTACTAGATCTACCTATTTCAAAAACGACAGCCACAAGTATCCACAGTCACAGGTCACAAGTCAGAGGTTGGGAAAAAAGGAAAACTCGCCGTTACAGAATTACAAACTCCTTAACGAGCACCAGGGCCTCTGTATTGTGCATTGCATTCTGTTTCCTACCTCTGACTTGTGACCTGTGACCTGCAAAAGAAACCTGCCGTTACATGTGTGCAAGTTACCGATTGTGTCTGCTTTTATGTGTTTTGGTTATTTATTACGTAGGTCTTGAAATTCACCTCTGAAAATTATACCAATTCGCCTATGGGAATATTCGCCGGTGTTCACGTCGCCGTAAGCGAATAATTGTTAATTAACTAAACGTTTAAAACAGTCATGACTTATGTGTCCATAATTATAATTAGTTATCAATGGAAGCAAAAGTTATTGCTTACTAAATTTGGAAACCTTGACCACCTGTCTAGCGTTCGCTGCACAAGTCAGAGTGGGTTGGATGTCTTGGTACTGGAATTACCGGCAAAAAAAAAACATTTTTGCAGACGAAACTAGTTATCGACAAGAGTCTCGCAGAGTAAACAACTAGATAGTGGTCGACAACTGTCTCTCGGCTATCGATACCTTAAGTGGCTTTTATTTTAAAAAGGAAATTTCTGATCTCCAAGCGGCCATGTAATATTCTATTTATTGCATAAAGACCAATGAACTTCCAAATCTTTTCACTTTTGCTGCGAAAAGCGCGATTTATTACATAACCATAGCAAAGGTGATATCTTCACATGTGAAGATATCATGTTTTTGCGCGAAAGCTCACCTGGTATTTCAGTGCTTTTAAAATGTAAAAGGACAAATTAGTATAGAGGGGCCCAAACCTGGAATGAGTTACCCAAGGAATTAAAAGATCGAAATCATATTATTCATTTAAAAAATTAGTTAAAATTTATGTACAAACTCAGATTTACCCTGAGTAGTAGTGTTTAGTTATGTTATGTTATATAGTTAGTGATTATACCCATCAGCTATTTGAAAATTAGATAAGTTAACATACCTTAGAAAGCTTAATAGAGCTTGCGAACATCTCCTCCCGATGAGGTTCACATATCTATCGCTTTACAATGGCTAAACTGTAATGATAAACTGAAACACTATTGAATAAAAAACAAACTTTATCAATGTGAATGGATATAATATATATTTGCTCCTTTATTCCCAGTTAATAATCTGCTTCACGCCTACAAATCACTAATAACATGTGAAAACGATTTTTCGCATGACAATCAAATAATGGATTATTGCAAAATGTCTGCAAAGCTAAACTAGTTCATGCTGCACATTCCTCTGGCATTTTATAATACCAATGAAACCTTTTCTAAATTCTTCATTCATCCCAGCATAAAGTAAAGGATTAACAGAACTATTAATATATACCATAAGACTTCCAAATATAAGCAGCTCGTTATTATACGGCCAGCTCTTGCCGGACCCAAACTCGTTCCACAACCAAACGACTTGATTTGGTAAAAAACAAATGGCGTATAAAAGAACCACGGATACAAGCATCTTGACGATTTTGGTATTGTGTTCTAATCGTCTGGCCTCTTTAATCCTGCCACTGCCATACCTCACAGGATACGCTTTTTTCTCTTTAACATCTCCCTGGTATAGTTTCCTTGGTGGAAGCGGGGAGTTAATGTCACACATCTGTATCGCAAGGAGTTTGTTGTCGAGATAATTCTTTTTCGTCAAATTACCGTTCAGGAGAAACCTCTTTTTTGAAAGGGAAGGCGACGAATTTAAGGTATCACATGCCTGTGGAGCGAGATTACTTCTTAAATTCGATTTGTCGTGTAAGAGTTGTGGCGATGGTGGCCTCAGTGAAATTTCGTAGTTCCTCGCCATCCGCTCGGCCTGTTGTCGAAGCCTGAGAACTACTCTGACGTACGCAGCTGCAATGATTGTGAGGGGTAAAGCATATTGAAATACAAACAATCCTACTGTATAGATTTGCCTGGTGCTGTCGCTTGGCCATATTTCGGTGCAACTGTTATCAATCACTGTCAAAGTTAAAACGTACGGCAGTACGAGCAATAGAGACACGACCCAGATTGCCCCAATGATGAAACCGGTTTGACAGGTTGTGAAGCGAGCTTTCATAGGTCGTACCACTGCGCGATATCTGGAATAAAAGATTATATTGACATATTTCCCGCACTAATATCATGTTGATAGTGTTATTCCCTACTGCTAACCGCTATATATATATAACATGATCAAGAACCGAGACTTGACCATGACTTGTAAATGAAGTTACCTTTGGTAATGTATCCAAATGCCTTCCAATTAAAGAAAACTTTCAAATAATAGCTAAATACCAATGTAGAAAAACACCGATTGAAAGAGGTAGCCATAAACTGAGAAGAAGCAAGCATGGTTCAGAATGAGCAAGATTGAGAAGGATTGTAACTGAAAAACTTAAAAGAAAATGGGCGAGACCTTTTCAAGATTTCTCACAGGTGAGATGTGCCAAAGCTCCTCTAAATTATTGCCTACCTGTCGTAACTAATCACTGCAAGTGTGGCCGCTGAAGAGTTTGTTACAAGTGTCATGGATGGCCATACTATCTTGCACATGGCGGAGCCAAACGGCCAGTCTGGTGCAGTTATCTTCAGTACCATATCAAACGGTATACATAACAGCGCAACTGTCAGATCTGACACCGCAAGATTGACTAGTAGATAATTTCTTGTTGTACGCATGTGTCGTGTTCGAGCCACCACTAAACAAACCAGGGTATTTCCTGTAGCGCTCAAGGAGAATATCACTGCAAACAGAGTAAACTGCAGGACGTCTAGCCATTGGGTATCGTAGGAGTCGGCCTGATCTGTAGAATTGGTTTTTATGTTTGATATTTGAGTTGAATTGTTCATTGTAAGCGTTGTATATAGCTAGCAGACGAATCAAGAGTGCTTTTCTTCTCCTGTTAGGCTCGTGGTGTTACAACTTCATCCGCGGAGCAGATTCTGCTTACCCCTACGTGCATACAAGAAGTAACAATAGCTGTTATTGAAGTTGAGCCTGCGATAACATATTCTTTTTGTAAAGACAGCATGCGAACGAGGCGAAAGGGTCAAAACATCGGACAACACAATGCACAATGACCCGTTAGCCTCGTTTGTATGTCAAACCGCTGAGAACTCCAATAAGAGCAATTGAGAAAACCATAAATAAATAGAGGATATTACATGGCCGCGCGGAGAAACTAAATGTCGTATCTCCAAGCAACCATGTAATATTCTATTTATTATATAAATACAAATGAACTTCCGAACCTTTTCACTTTTTCTGCGAAAGGCGCGATTTATTACATAACCATAGCAACGGTGATATCTTCACATGTGAAGATAACTTGTTATCTTCACGTGTGACGATACCATGTTTTCGCGCGAAAGTTCACCTGGTATTTCACTGTTGTTTATATAATAAATTTGCATAGTACTGAAAATAAAGGATTAATTCCATAAAGTAGTTTAAGTTACGAGAGATACTTCTTCAGTTCAACTGTTTCCATTAATAAGCTTTTAGTGTGCATGATGCAATTAACGAATGGATGTTTGATATGGCTGAAATATCAGTTTTTATCGTACGTATTAAAATTACGGATTGCCGAGACAATTGTGATATCTCCTGCTTTAAAATTATTGATCATCCTACAACTAATTCCCAAACGTAACAAACAAGTCGAGCATGTTAGTTTATCGTTACACTTGTAAATGTATCTGTTACCGCTTACTGTTTGCTATTGTTCTAAGTTTAATTAAAAAAGTTTGCATTTTACGTTAATTTGAATTTTAAAACGCTCATTGAAAAGGCAGTTATATATTTAATACTGGTCATTTTGTAACTTTACTGTTTGTATTTATTGTGGCTGATGTTTGAAACATCGAAACATGTTCCGAAAACTGAAAAGCGTTGTTGTGCTTGTGCTGTCAAGACCATTTTGTAAGGTATTCAAATATTATGACGTCATTCTACTCTATCGTTTAAGTGTTTTTCAGAGATTTCATGATGCATACAAACATATTTAGTAACAATCGTGTAAGATATGCTTAAAAGTGGTAAAAACGAGGCAACCACTTAACGGTTAAGTGAAATCACTTATTTGTTTACCACAAACACCGTTTAGTTTATTCGAGCCAAGGACCGTGACTTGGGGACAAAAGGTTTTTAGTTTTGTTTATTAAAAACCTTTGTTGAATTAGCTTATTTTCATTTAATTAAAACTATAGCCTATTGTATGTTGGCGTAGACTGGTTTGTCTTGACAAGAACGGCTTTTGAATGGTATTATCTGCAATACGCGTTTGTTCTCAAAGTCATTTTTACGTTTTACTCTATCAATTATTTTGGTTCAAACTTCATTACACATCCGTTTGCGTGATAACAGAACATCGTATCTCAGAGACAATGAAAACGAGAAGAAAATTGAAATAGATGCGCATTAATTGCTTGTGTGCCGCTTTAAATCAAATTTGCAAAATAATACTCCGGGACATGCATGATACTGTACTTACGCCGACAAAGAATGTGAAAATTGGACATTCTATATTTTTCAGAGGCATCTGCAAAATTTCAGCTTTAAGTTGCAATGTTTTGATCGAAATTGATGGTGTCCGTGCCGAATTCATGTGTCTCGCTTTTATTCAATCATTATCAATTAGCATAAAACAACCGTTCCAACTGAACGAGAATTCATATACACGCTTTTGGTTCAAGAAGTAAAAAGAAGAAAACGATGTTTATACATCCTTGCCCTGCAGGGATACATTCGGTTTGCTTTCAAACTTGACACCCATGCCAACAACCAAGAAGAGTCGTTTATGAAACGAGAAAAAAGGTGTGAGACTGCGCAGCCAGTTTCCGATTCAACAACTTGAACAAAATCTGCGTCCTCTTTCGACTTACTTCGTACAAAATGGTAGTGTATTTTCACCGTGAAAAATTAACCCTTGTTAAAACGTGTAAACTTCGTGAGTCTCCCGTTCAACCGATCAATATAGCATCTGCCGCCGCTAATTTCGGCGTCAAGCACACAGAACAAATGTATTGTTTCTTTCTTTTGCCTAAACTGGTTGGGCGTCCAAAATAAAAGAATATTATCACTTATTTATTTCCAATTTTCAGCACCCCAGCTGAATTAAATATATATACCCAGTCTTTAACTCGTCATCAAATTCTTATCTTCAGAAACCTCATTACCACCATCATGCAACTTTTCAACCAAGGAGAAGTGAAATTTTATGCGAGGTTTTTGACGCTAACTGAAACTTGTTTGTCAATTCATAGGTGTGCACAAAACGAACTAAATCAAATATTTCAAAATCCAGACAAACGCTTCGCTAGCCTTTATAAAATGTATTGAGTAATTAACTATATGTGACATTACTTTTTCGTTAACGGAAAAATTAAGCTAGCTCACCTGAGACGACTTGGCTATTGTAAAGAGAAAAACGGTTTCAATAGAGAAGAAGTTCGAGTTACGAAGCGTGTTGCAATTGCTTTTCAAATCTGTTTACTTTCGCCTATATCGCCTTTTAATGACATCACGTCTTTATGCAAATTGGAACAAAAGGGTGCTCCCTTAATTGGCGGTCGGGTGTAATGCACTTTGTGAAGTCGTTTGAATAATTCATTAACGTTAATCGCGGGTGAAGGAAGCTGTGAGAATATAAACTGCTGGTTTGAGATCTGCAAAGAAAATTATTTTAATTATTAAATGTGACAGCAGTGGCCGCAATTCAAGAAGCATAAGTGGCCAGGCAAATGTAAAAACAAGATTCACAGAAACGACGAAATTAACTTCATTTAAAATCCTTTTTACGTATAATGAAATATTGAGAATTTGAAAAAGAAAACAATGTACGGTTTTGACATAATGATCTTTATTTTGAGATGGAGGAGGTGATATGCCTTAGGGATAAAATGGTCTCTAGAGTGTTTTCGTAATGTGCCTACAATTAGAACAAACTTAACATGGACGTTCAGCATTGTCAAAATCAATTAACAAGGTGGGTCCAAAGATATTATGCATTCAATACTTAAAAACCCCATGAAGAAAATCTATTTTAACTTAAAGAGCAATATAATGGAAACACTGATACAGTGGGCTTTCCGTTTATTAAAAGCTGACCTCGCTAGCTAATCCATTGTATTCTATAATTTCAGTATTTATATATCCCGAAGTTAATATATCTTAATTTTTTAAAAAACTGGATCATTGGATAATGGTATTGAAGAGTTTTCATTGGATATCAGAAATTATTAAAAGCTAGCTATTATATATTTCATTTCCTGAGTTTTGATTGGTTTAGAGGCAAATGAGGTATATGAGTTCATATACCATTGGTCTACAAATATGGTAGGTGTACGCGTAAATGAGTGCATTTTTCGCAATGTTTGCACAATATTTTTTGGGGGCGTTTTGAATAAAACAATTATTCCACTTGTGCGTGTTGGATACGAGCCTCGTTGGCTATCTACCATTTTGTATCCAACGCGCACTCGTGGAATAATTGTTAATTAGTTCGCGCACGTTTCTGAGTAAACACGCTGTTAAAACGTGCTACAACTGGTAAATTTGTGGGAAGAGTGGTGACTTGGCTAGGCTGGCCTCTGTCTAGCTAAATCATTCAGTCAAAAGGTGTGGGAATGATATTTAATTTTGAAGAAATGTAAAATTGGTAACTTGTTAAGTTTTCTATACAACAGAGGGCATTGCAGCTGATAATGGAACGTTTAAATTTTGAATCCAGTTTGTCATGATTAAAAAATACCATGATTGCTTCATGGGATTGGAGCAGCTGCAGCTGAATTATAAAAAGTATCTCCAGCAAACTTTATTGGTTAGGGAAGAAAAGTGTTTTTAAGTCGATTCTCAAAGGCGTTCAGCGTCTCTTTCCCTGGGGATAGTATACGACCCAATAATGTGTATATATTATTTCTTGATACTATTTTCTTGTCCTTTAAGTTAAATAGAATTTTAGGAAATACTTACAATTTATTCTATTAAATATATGTCATGTTTTGTCAATAAGTTTAATAATCATGATAAACGACCTATTAAAGCAGGGCAAAATGTAAGGTTTCAGTCCTATTTAAATTGTAGAGGGAAGAAAGTGATAGCTATTTTTCCTGTCAAAACAAAGATCTTATTATGGCAATATGCTATTTACCAGGCTTTTGAACAGTGAATTTGACCCGGAAAGATATCCAATGGCAAAGTAAAGAATCAAGTTATTTTAAAAAGGAAAGAAGTTAAACAAATGTAGATTCTTTTCTGTACGGTGGCTCTTTATATTGCCGTACGGTCCTGTCAACTCAAAATGTTGTGGACACTGTTAGAATACATCTCACAATTAACACAAACAGTGCGTCATCTTTTAAAGGAAGTAATATTTTTCTGTTATGTGACAAAGAGATTAATCGTACAAAAAGCTTTCAAACTGTCAAATGTTGTTCAATTTCGCACGATTTAATTTCTGACAAGGCTTTCCTTTATTGCAAGAAACGACAAAAATGTTGAGAATTCTTACTTAACATTATTTTTTCTCTGACAGAATAAAAAACACAAAACACATTTTCTTAAAAAACGTACCACAATGAAAAAAACATGTATATTTATAGTAGTGATGTAACAATTAAAATTAATAAGCTTATGCGAAGGGTCCGGACTGGTCGGCCCACAAAGAGGACCAATGAAGTCATGCGCTCTACCCACTTACCAAGGTGAAAGGCGATGGGTGTTTGCTTCCGGTTTTCTTTTTTGGCGCATCAACAATGCGGTCCGAGTATGTCTAAAAGGGCATTTTGCATCTGCATGATGTGTAAAAGTTTTCTATAAATTTTGCTTACCCTTTGCTGAATATTGCCAAATAACAACTCCAGAACTCTCTGGGAGATTCATGATTTATCGCACCATGCTGGTTATCATTTTAGGCGACGTCTAGCAAAAAAAATCCAGTTTAACTGCAGCCATGTCGTTACGCTATAGCTAGATGAACGCAGGGATAAACGATCCTTGTCTGTGATGAATTGCTGTTGAAATCGATACATCATTTTATTTAAAGCCAAAGAGACAATATACACGTTCGATCTGATTTTATGGTTGAGATGTTGGAAGATACCTTCTCTTGAATCAGCCCATCTTTCAGTTGTAAAACGGCGACTTTGAGTTCTTAGAGACATTAAATAACTTACATCCCCTTAATTAAACGAAATCTAACAATCTGACAATCCTTTTGGCCTGACGATTGCCGCTCGTACTCCAATAAATCCGCTTTGAAAACGAAAATTATCAATTGCAATTCACTATAAGGATAAAATATTGTGGAAGCTCAAGTGTACAACGTCTGCAAAATATAAATTACTCTTCTTACGTAACAGTAACTTTCAACACAGTATTTTAGGTGATCTGATTGCTTACCTGGCTCCAAATATTGTGTTTTTGTTTTGTTTAATAATCGTGCAATCCGAGTCGCGTAACAGGGCTGAAAAGAAACAAAACGTGCCGCGGCGGAGGAGGGACTATTGAACAGTTGATCTCACGTACTATAAATCCCATGCTAAAAGGAAGTTCGACCCCTGTCATTTTGCTTATATTTAACAAATAAAGAAGCCTAAGCCATGTATTATACTGTCATGAAACACCACGGGAAGATTTTCAAGAATATTTGAATCAAGTGCTTACTATAGAAACCCCTCTGTAACAGACCCACTGAAACCCTACCCAGTGGATTATTTTCCCCTACCAAGCGGAAATTTAGTCTCCCCAGTACCCACTGAATATTTTGATTTTACCCAGTGACTGTGCGATGTGACCCAGCGTATTTTGTTTTCAAAAAATAATAATAAATACGCAACATAAAACAGAAAACGAACGGACCAATTACAGTGGGAAATTAGCCAACCCGGTGATTTTTTTTCCCGAAAACCCAGTGAGGATAAATATTCCACTGGGTCTGTTACAAAGGGGTGTACTATAGAAACAAGAGAACATTCTCTTTCTAGAAACTAACTTAAATTCCAATGTGAAGCTAAGAAGTTTATGATTTCGTCTCATACTGGCTGGTACGGAAACTTGGAATAGATGTTTAAAAAAAGAATGTCCTGAAAATAACACCATTCCGTCGTGAAAATGGTTAAACACTTACCTGAACCATGAGAAAATAGACAATGAAGATGTGTCATATACTACGTTCAAATAAACTTTGTGAACGATTTCAGCTTGATTCCGGTTCGTAGACTCCTGACAGTTGATTTGGAATGGATTTTTCGCCCACAGCACAGATGCAAATTAAATGAAATCGGGTTTTCTTTGTATTTAGAAAAGGCTAAGTAAATTCATTACTTTCGTCATGAATTCAACGTTAAATTTCACCTGACTAAGACCGATATTGCGTTTATCGGTTTTCCGCCTAAAATTTAGCTGTAGAATAACACTAACAGAATTAAAGAAAAAAATTCAATCTATCCGGAAGTTTTGCTTAGGTCAGTTAATAAATTCAGTTTGGGTGATATTTTAAAGAACGGGATGATATTTATTGCCAGAAAAATTGGTTTTGTGCATTTTAAATTCAGAGAGGGCCACAGTTTGTTTTTAATTTAATTTAATGACAAAACAGTTCTATGAAATTTACTTTGTGTTTAAATATTGCATGGTGAAAGAAGAAGGAAATGACAGGGATAAAATTTTGACGAGATCACAAAACAAAATGAAAAAAAAATCATAATGAAAAATTTTTAATTATCCCCTGACGCCCCTCCCACTCACCGGAGACAATCGACAGTAATCGAGAGGAGTTGAGACCGCAAGAGGAGACCCCCCAGGGAGGGAGGGAGGGTAACAAAAGCGATGCTAGAGCGAACGAACGAAACAGCAAAGATATCAAATGACAACTCGTGATGAAAAGAACAACTAGGTGACAAGCCGCGTGGGCCTGGGTCGAATTACGTTATTCCTGGGAATATGAACAATGCTGACTTTGATATATAGCAGTAACATATTAATATAGTTCAAGAATTAATTGTTTGAGTTATCAACGGGGTCTGACCATAAATGCCAATGTAATGTGATAGAACAAAAGGGGTCTTGAAATCGGACTACCTGGAATTTAATCTACATCAAATTAACAGGAATAACAACTTTAGGCTTCAGTAAAGGGGATCGGATTCACCATGATCATGCATAATTTTTTGTTGCTGCATGTTAGCGAATAAAATTGCCTTCAAATCAAATAAAATATTAGTTGACCAAGGTAGAAAAGCACAAAGAGGTAAAAATAATCTGAAAAGAAACAAGGATGGCTTGGAACGAGGAAAACTGTAATTGACACACTTGAAAAAAGTTACGCTAACCTTTTAAGATGCGTCATCAGCGAAAGAAGCCCTTTAAAATTTACAGTTCGAAGATGTTTAAATAAGAAGCTTGTTTAAACAATTTGTTTCTGCTATATACAGTTACAAAATTAAAAAACATCATCAGGTTCTGCTAACATAAATAGGCGATAAATGTAAGGTGGTACCTAATTATGGACAGAACACCATATTTTATTTTCAGCATGTACTAAATAGCAAGATACTTGAAAAGTAATCCAATGTACTTTGCATTTCGACTAGTTAACAACGCCGAGAAAGATCCCTGAATTTTCATTGAATGCTGCAAATTAAAGAAACAAACACGGAAACAATATTATTAAACCTTCCTCTGAAATTTTGGCAATGGAGCATGCTTCGATGATTTGCGTTTTGTGTGCATTTGGTTCAAAGAACCTTCTGGACTGGCTAATCGACAAATACATATGATAAGGCTTGTTTTATAACTGGAGCTTCATTGCTAAGCATATGCAAAGAACAACTTCCAAAAATGGATCGTAAGTGTCTTTGCCTCCTTGAAAATCCTTAATGTACAACTATTTTATAGTTACGATGACCCAAGGAAAATGTTCGCATTTATAAAAAGTTTTTAGTTTCATCTCTTTGGAGATTTAATAAATTTATTCATATTTCTTCTGTATTTAAATGTGATTTATGCAGGACAAGTTGATAACATTACAAGTGTCAGCGTGTTAAAAAACTGAAAGTTTGCACCACATTAGACACTTACCTTTTTCGAAGGATTTGAGTCCAAAGACAGTCCTCATCGACGACTTTTCTGTAATCTGATGGTTGTGAAATAGGTTTTAACATCTGTGTTATTGTTCGTCAGTTTTTTTATGTTTAAGGGACAATTCTTAGAGACCCTGTTGTGAATATAGGCAATACGCATTTCTATTGCTACCAGCATTATGATACCCATTCTGATTCACCGAAAACTTTATTAGATTTCTAGCCTCTCGCTCCCCTTCGATAGGCTTGAAGTGATAATCAAGCGGCAGTGTTAAACAAAGACGTAATATTGTATTCTTTGACTAGAAGCCGGTTCCTTTGAAATGCATTCATATATATTTCATCTTCAGTGATGGCGAATTTTAATCAATTGAAAGGAAGGAGAATAACGTTCCCGTTAATAAAGAAATCAATTATTTTCGATGAACACCTGGTACCCGACGAGACGTTTACAGCTAATTTGCCGGCCTCATGCAAGCTGGTCATATTAGAGATAACTTTAAAACTATGTTAAGGTCTTTCCCGGAATACAAACTAAGAAATATATTTTGGCGTGACAAACATAGCAAATAGTAGTCCTGTCTACAGAAAAAGATATTTAGTAAAATACGACATTAGGTAGAGCTTAGCTTGGAACTTAGTCGGTGATTGAATAACATTAGGTCTAGAATATAAGATAGCAGGCATGGGGTAGGTTTTCAATCAGTGATATCGCTGGAGTTTACTTTGGTGAACAATAAAACGAAATGTAGCCAGTCTTTGATTAGCCAGTCTTTGATTAGCCAGTCTTTGGGTTTTATACTTTTTCCAGAATTTTCACTTCGCCGGTTTAATTAAAAGCACTTCAATTTTTGTTTATTACGGTTAAATTACTGAAAAAACTGAGAACCAAACGTAAAGTGAATCAATGATTTGATTCCATAGCGATATTCAACAAAACTTGGCTGTGCGTCGCCAAAAAGGTTTTGTTATTATTTTCGGTTATAACAACAGGACCAAGAAAACTCATTGGCCGTTCTTATGCCAGAGACGTTAAAGCCGTCTGAGGCGTTAAAACTGTCTCGAGACAACGGTAAATAAGCCTTTAACGTCTGATGGTTTTAACGTCTTTTCGTAAGAGCGTCTCAACGACGCTCTTAACGGAAAACTTTAAAGTCTCAGACGTTAAAGGCGTCTAGTATAAAAACGGGACGCCATTAACTTGGACGCATTTAGGGCTGGCTCCACCATGTTTCCACCAAGTCGATTTGTTCGTAAATCTGCGCATTCTCGTCCCCAAAGCCACTTGTCCCTCTTAGCCGGCTGTGCCTGTACAAGAGAAACAAGTGGCTCTGGGGACACATGATTTGATTGGCTGAAATATAACAAAGGGAGTCCAGTCACATCAGCCGTTTTAAAATCTGTTTGTCGCTAGGATGTCGTCTTAGACGTCAAAGGGGTCTAGACGACTTTATCGTCTCTAGCATAAAAACGGCCAATATATGTTACAGGTTGATACATTTTTATCCAGGGGGTTTACTCTCAAAAAGGAACGTAGCTTCCAACATTTTGAAATTCAAGTTACTATACGTCACCAACAAATACAACTACTGCTTTCCGGGATTTTAAAAGTCTAAAACCAATAAATAACATTTTGTTAAGCAACGCAGCATTTATCAAATGACATTGTGGAAAAGATGAAAGGGAATTGTAATAAAAAACCTGAAAAATATTTGTTTTCGTCAATTAACTTATTTCAATATAAATGCATGCGTATTAAGAAGTTCAACGCATTAATTTTATTTCTTATCGTTTTACGTGAGAACTATGCAGTATGCACGCGATTCCAATCATTTTCCTTTCATATAGGCAACGAAATTACTCGATATTGACTGACCTGAGGATTCCATGTTCGCGGACGAAAGCTTTATTGTAGCTCGCGAGGTCTAATCTCACCCTGCAGTGACAATATCGAGGCTGCACCCAAGCTGTACAACACTTTATTTTTAACACGGGTTTCTGGACGTTTTATAGCCTGCGTAGCAAGCGGGTTTATTTTGTAGCACGTGCGGTGGAAACAAGCGGGGAAAGCCACGAAACCGGAAACTGAGCGGCGAAGCTGCGAGGGGACTAAGGGAGAGCGAACGTGAGCGCTCTCCGTCAGACCCCTCGCGGCTTTTCCTCTCAGTTTCTGGCGGGTTTCCGGTTTCGCGGCTTTCCCTGCTTGTTTCAATCGCGTGGGTTACCAAAATAAATCACCAGCTACGCAGGCAAAACGTTTTACTGTTCTTGCGTTCATTGATCTGCTAATTTTCCGTGTGAAAAATAGATATAAACTAAGAAACACTTAACTTATAAACAATAAAAGTACATGTCATCATAAATACACTCTGTTTTTTAATAAGAACGTCTAATTTTGGAGATGAGGCTGAACGTTCTTATTCTTTTTTGCGATTTGAGGCTTAAAACGTTTTTAAGATGTTCTTAAATTTACATGCTATAGTCTTCAAATAAATTAATGCAGATGTGACCAGGTTACCTATCAAAGTGCATTGCTTGCTGAGATTTGGTATCAAGTTGTTTGCACATACTTGCGCGACTTGCTCTGATGCCACGTGTGAGATGTCTCGCCAACCAACACTGGCTAAATTTGGCTTTAGAAAAAGCATTGAACATAGACGTTTGCAACGGGACATAAAAGTTTACCAGATTTTGTGGCAAAAACGCAGAAAAAGTTCACATGCAGCAAAGCTTTCGTTAACCAGCATTTTAATATACAGTGAGCAAAATAAAAACGTTCTAGCAGCCATATTGAATTGCTGAATCAAAAGATGATATTTTCATAACAATAGAATTCAATTCCCGGAGGATTGTTTTGGGACACCAATATGGTCATCGTTTCTTTTTTTTTTGGACACCAATATGGCCGCCGTGACGTCATGCGAAAACACTCTCAGTACGTTCTTAAAATTTTAGTTAATTTCAGCCTCAACGTTTTTATAAAACAGTGTAATTAAAAATGGTCATAATTTCAATATATTTTATAAGCTGGCTTGAATCCCTATTTCTTGCTTCTTTGATAAACGTTTTCATGTTCGCTAACGGCAGTATTATGTCAGTTAAACTGTTCCAAGTATTTGGGGCATAATACCTAAAGGAGTTTAGTCTGTCACTTTTGTTTGTACAGACTCTAGAAACGCCCTGTTTATTAATTCCTCCAAGATTTTTTGAGTTGACTCTTTCATTTAGAAATTCGTTTAGTTTGGGGCTGGATTATTACTGCAGTGATGCAGTCTTGTTTCTCCTGTTCGCTAATAACTTGTCACATTAATCCGAGCAAATACATGTGTCAGATACTGAATACCGCCGCCTGGTTAGCTAAGTTGTTAGCGCCGGACTGCAAACGCCTAAACAAATTCGCCTGATCGCAGGTTACTGCTGGGCGGAAGGTCTCGGGTTCGAGTTCCGGACCGGACCAATGCGGGTTCTTAAAATAACTGAGGAGAATGTGCTGCCTTGGCAAAGACATCTGCAAATGGTTAGACGTTCTAGTCTTCTCTGATCTTCTTCGCATCTTCAGTGTTACGGTAAGCAGGGGACGTAAAATAACCCACGCACTTCTCGTAAAGAGTAGGGAACGAGGTTCTCGGTGTTGTGTTCCGGCCTTGTTAAAACGTTTCAAGGGTTGGTACTCTACATACATTAGGGATAACCTCACTGCACCTTTCCCCCTTGGACGGAATTGCCAAAGAAAAATTGAGAATGAGTATGAGTGTGAGTAAATGTATGGCAACAGTAATATTTCGGAATTACTCGAGTGTGGAGCTCAAATATTCCACTCCCGGGCTTGTTAGATATAACATAGTTATGAGATAGTTATGCATGTGTCCTGTTAGTTATCTACCAGTCCGGACTTAAAAAAGTAAAAGGCTTTTTACTTTAGCTATCATTTCTTTATTTATCCATTTTTTCTGTTTTACCTTATTTTATCCTAAAATGTCTTTTTTGTTTTCTAAATACATGCAAATTAATACAAAATAGAACTACCTCGGGATTATGTTTACTATGTGTTTATATTATGTATTCATTTACTCTATTTTCATATATTTTTACTATTGGTGACAAGCTCACTTTGTAAGCCGCCTTCTATAAATACATAATATTTGGCTCAACTGGATGTGGCAACAGATTATTATTAAAAACTAGCCATGTTATATTGCATTCCTGAGTTTTGATTGGTTTACAGCCCATGGTATATGAGCTGAAATACCATGGCTGCATGTGGTAGGTCAGGAGTTCAAATATTCCACTCGCGCTTGTTGGATATGAGATGGTTATATATTCGCCCTATGGACTATCTACCGGTTGGAAACTTAAGCACCAGAGGTTTTTCGGAAGGCGCAACGGAAACCGGATGTAAATTTTACATCCGTCTCAGGTTTGTCGCCGAAATGGTCAGCCGTCATGACTCGGCATTGACGTGGGGTTGACACATTATGCTGGCATAATTTCGAGCATAATACTAGGGCTACTATTGTCCGTTTATTCCAAGCTATGGTTTCCATTACTGTTATAGGCTCGTTCCCAGTGTATCCTCAAGCCGGTTAATTTAGCTCTTTACGGACGAGTTATGTTAGCGCTTCGCGGGAGGCTGGGAAAATATTTTTTATGGCATAATTACGAGCATAATAGTAATAGTCCAGCATAATAATCCGTTTTGCCAAAAAGCATAATGCTCAATTTTAGCAGCATAATGTGTCAACCCCCAGCTTCGACGTCACTTTTCCTATTTAATTTTGCCGTTTCCTGTAAAACGCGTGGTTCAGTTGGTTGCTTTTATGTCATTCAGCACTAGTAGTTTGGCCTGTAGCCGATGCTTAAGGTACTATTCTATTATTTTGGAAGTTGTGTTAGCAGTTACTTGCATATTTCTTATTTTTTGAAGCTTCTTGGCCATATCGTGAAGATGGCTTGAACGAAACAACCGTAAGTGTTAAAAGCGTGCTTTTGATCATCTGGTTTCTCATGATTTGTGTACACCCGCTGGAATTACCATGTTAGAATTTTAATATATCGACATTGGTCTATTCAAATAAACGTAAAACGTGGAAGAAAGAAACTTGATTCCCGTTGATTCATCCTGTTTCAGCAGATGTCTCACACCTTAATTTTGAACCTCTCTTCCCCTATGATAACCTGCATGTTTTACACGGAAGTCAACACACAAAAAAAAACACAAAATCCCGCAAATGATAATCTAATCCGTTTGTAAGATGTCTTGACAGCGAGTGAAAACTGGACGAGGTTTAAAACACTGACCATGAAATTGATTCGTGTTTTCTTTCATCGTTATCTTTCTTTCACAAATAAAAGCACTCTAGTAGCCTAATGACTAATATAACATAACTAATATTTTCATTCGATTCATTTTTTCCCTCCCTTTCATTGGCCCTGACCCTACCACGTGACCTACAAATAACTGCCTACGAATAAATGGTCTGCTCATGCGTGTTAGCGTCCAACAGTGACTTTGCTTTGAATAATGGTCTGCTCATGCGTAGTTGTGTCAAATTCCGGGAAATACGAGAGCTTGTTTCCAGAGTTATGGAGTTGTCTAGTAAACTCGATGAAAACACCAGGAAGACAAAAAAGGAAACTGAAAGAAAGTGAATTGGTAAAGACTAGCTCGTATATTATCGATTGGGAAGCAGGCCGTCGGAATTATCAAGTCATCTAAAGTGTGGGTTGCTAACCGGGATTCGAGTTTAACCAATCGTCATTTGCTTGGTGGATAGCCAACAGAAAGGCTTGCGTTCTTCCCTTGATCGCGAAAGAATTTCTTTTGAAATGAAATTAATAAGAACGAGCTATTTTGAATCGGCACTTAAGAATTCTAACAAAGCCTTTCCTAAACTCATCATTCATACCAGCATAAAGAATCGGGTTGACACAGCTGTTAACATAAACCATAATACTACCAAACGTTTGTAATTTGTTAAAATGAGGCGAGTTGGCACCTGAACCAAATTCATACCACAACCACACAATCTGATTGGGCAAAAGGCAAATGGCATAAAGCAGAACAACTGCAACCAACATCTTCACGATCTTTGTCGTTCGCTTCAGGCGCTTCTCTTCCTGCCGCGTGTTGGAAGGCTTTTTCTTCGAGGAATCTTGGGGGCACTTCTTCACTGATGTTTGATTGTACAAACCTGAAGGATCGTTTGATGGCAGGTCGCTTTCTTCGGGGGCCTCGATGTACTTGCTGGAGCTCTTGGCTTTGCTGAACGCACTCTCGGAAATCCCACTGGCTTGTCGATTCCTTGCTAAGAGTGACGCTTGTTCGCGCAGCTTTATCGCGACCATCGAATATGCAAAGCCGATGATCAAGAGCGGAAGGCCGTACTGGAAGATGAACAAACCCAAGGTGTACAGTTTGACGGCAAGAGACCCCGGCCAGTCTTCTATACAGTAACCGTCTTGCATCTTCAGCGCCAGTATGTAGGGAAGCACAAGCAGCAAAGACATGATCCATGTTGAGCTAGTGATAACGGTGGTTTGAACTGTGGTGAAACGTGGCTTCCATGGGTATATCACAGCACGGTACCTTGTGGGCGATAAAAAAACGTATTTCATTAAGCTAAAAGCATGACTACGTTTTCGATGGCTGTACATTGGATTCTGTATACCCTCATTGAACATGTTAAAGCAAATTTGCTGAAAATAGAGAATCGGTTTGTTTACGTTTAGACAAGACGCTATAATGATCTTGGTAAAGTAAAAAAAGAAGATAATAACGACCTATATATCTGCGCTATTCTGATGTTACTCTTGTCATAAAATAATGTTATCTACATCCAATTTTCTGGTGGCCCAAGGGGGTCGGGAGGGATTGAAGGGTGCAGTAAAATATTCGTTAAATGACATTAATTTAAGTTATGTTTATGATTGGGTGAAGTAAGGTAGGTAAAGTCTCCATTTGGCCCATCATGCTGGAGCTTATCCCGGTTTCTGTAGCATGAAGCGACAGAGAGTATTTCTACTCCCCTGTGGTTGGGATGCTATACACCTGGGTGAAGAGAAGCACTGTGAGAGCAAAGTGTCTTGCCCAAGAACACAACGCAGTACCCCGGCTCGAACCCGGACCGTCCGATCCGCACTAACCATTAGGCCTCTGCGCCTCCCACAAGATTGGGTGAAGTAACAACCCTTTATCACAGCGGACAGGCTGGGGTGAAACAATATCCTTAATAGGCAATTGGACGGCATTCTTCAAATGGTCACTTTGGCTTATCGTGGTCGTTCTTTGTCCTTCAAATAGTCAGTGGAAAGAACTCAATATTACATTTTCATTTTGTAAGGTTGTTAGAGGATCAATTATTTTGTCCAAATATGGGAAGGACTTACCGGTCATAACTGACAGCCGCAAGTGTGGCGGCGGAGCAGTTTGTGAAGAGCGTCATGGCGGGCCAAAGAATTTTACACATGGCTGTGCCAAGAGGCCACACGGGATTTGTCACTTTCAACACGACGTCAAACGGGATGCAGAGCAACGCCACCATAAGGTCAGACACTGCCAGGTTCACCAGCAGAAAGTTGCGTGTAGTGCGCATGCGTGGTGTTTGAAAAATTACCAAGCACACAAGAGTGTTTCCAGTCACACCACAAAGGAGAATTATGGAAAAGAAAGTGTACTCTGTCACTTGAATGCCAGTCATCGTCGCGTCGGTTGAATTTGCCATCGCGTAGTTTAAAATGAGCGTGGATCGTATCTGTGCTGAGAATAGCAGAGGTGTATTTATTGAAATAGACGTGGTCTGTGCGTTTTCTTAGAACACTGTTCCTGGTAAAGAGAGCAGTTTCAGTACTACAAAGGCACTTTAAAAACCTGGAGTGGTATCTCGTCGGTTCCTGTACATAAAAAAGAAATAAAGATATCATCTTTCTCATTTTGAACCAAGCAAACTAGCTGATTTCAATAATTGATCTGAAATTCATCAAAGGCAGGGGAGGACCTACAGATGAGATGACCTGCGGCATTCTAATATAACGAGTATTCTGCTTACGTCATCCATCAGTTACGTCATTCCTTAGTGGACTGAGACCCTCGGCAATGTGTATTGTTGATGGGGTGGGAGGTGGTAATTTTCTAAAGAAACTGTGGTCCTTCGTCGGAGCGAAGTGTTGATGGTCTCAGTTGATGGTCTCTCGATGTAGTGTTGATGGTCTCAGTTGATGGTCTATCAGTGTAGTGTTGATAGTCTCAGTGGCGGATCCAAACTTCTTTCTAAGGTGGGGGGCTGTGAACTATTCCGGCCCTTCGGGCCTTACATTAAGATGGGAGCCCCATAATAGCGGGGGTCCCTCTGGCCCCTCGTCTAGATCCGCGCGCCACTGGGTCTTAGTTCTTCTTTTCCATGCTCAATGTAAGAGGAAGCTATAAGCTTCTGAAATTACAGCATGATCGACACATAGATAGAGCGCATGGCAACGTGTAACACGGAACAAATACAATAGTATTAGAATTTTTTTTATAAAGAGCTATTTTTGGACTCAACATTTGGCTCAAATTTGGTATTTCATGCCAACCATGTGGTGGTTTAGAAGCTGGAATCAAGTAGAAATACTGTGAACAATTGGTCAAGCACATTACCCATTGCCGTAAATTTTCAAATATTCACAATTTTCTACCATTAATTAATTCACATATTCGAAGTAAATTAATAGCGCCAGATCAAAGAGGTCAGAATCATAAGGCTCTATTGCCTCAACAGTTACCTTCGCCAAATAGACGTCTTTGGTGTGTATCCACAAAGTTGTATCTTTTTAATAATTAAAGTCGTCAAATCTCTCGAGATGCATCTCCGAGCGCCTCATCTTTAATCTAAATTAAAAAGTCGATTTTCATCCTCATATGACAAACACATCGTGTCACGTGAATGAATCAAGATTGCTATCGCTTTTCTCCATTATTGATTTCTGAAGTAACATTTAAGGTAACTTGTGCAAAGATAAATTTGTGTTTCTTTCATTTGAATGTTTTTTCCGGGTTACTAATTGATTTTTTTAAGGCTCAAAAGTCTTCCATTGTGAGAGGAACTTCGACACGCCTTTACTGATGTACAATGACAAAAGCGAGACAAAGCATTCAAATTTATCATAAACAAAGTTAGTTTCGATTCCCTTTCGTTAACAGCAAAAACCATTGTACTCGCGTAAACGTTTCCTGTCGTAAAGGTAGGTTTGGTCTTAAAGCTAAAATTGTATAATATTTTACAAGTAAAGATGAAGTAACAGTATTCAGATATATATATATATGCAAATTGTGAGCGGATTATTCCGGCAGAGATATTTTTTAAAACGTCACCTTGGTTGAAAAATAACTCGAAAAATAGAAAAATTGTACCTTAAAAAATTATGAAAACGACCTTCCGGTTAAAGATTGATCTTGCTTTAAAATAAACCACCTAAGGGTTTTTCTTCTCTTTCCGGCGCTCTTAGTTTTTAATTTTAACGATAACAAGGTCAAAAGATGCAATTCAGTTCATAAAATTCTATTTGAATAATCTGTCAAGATAAAGTAGAGACCCAACGAAAATTAACAAACTAACACAAAAGATTCTGCCGGCAATTTAACCTGTGGAAGCATTCTTCCCAATTTTGTTTCACAATTTTGTTTTATCGAGGTCCGGACTGAGCAACTACGGGAAGCCTTTGATCTTCGAGTCACTCACAGAAAGTAAAGCAAGGTGGAACAAATGGTTGCTTGAATTTTGACGCAATTACGGGAAGGGGGTAGCTGGCCGGTAAAACCTGTTAACTTCGTCCATTAAGTGCAGTTTTTTAGACCGGAGCTTGCTCTGCGTTGTCCAAACTTAACTGCAGCTGATCACACAACATCTTGGCATTTAAAGCTGGGGATGGTGTTGATGGCTCTCCCTTAAAAAGTACGCTATTATGTTGAAAATGATATTTCATTCATTAAACTGTGCTTTTGCCCACCTGGATCTTCTTTTTAATCAGTGGAAGTAGAAATAAAATTACTTTAATATGTCGCGGTGATGTTCGACTCTGCACGAATCTTGATTGAGAGCCTCTCATTTCGTTTATCGTATTGGAAACACTGATTGGAAACGTGACATAATTTCAAACTTTGTCACAATAGAGATGAACGCAATACAGACTGAGAGAGTACTACATTAAACATCTGCTCAGTTAGGATGCTAAGTGTCGCTTGAAATTTGTTTAAACTTCAAAAATGCAAATTTTCCAGTTTAATTGTTATCTTTTGCCTGTTCCGTTCCTTGTGCCATGCAATAAAATTCAATTCTTAGCGACCTGTTTGATGTTTTGATACAGATTTTATTTTCTGGTGAGTCATGCTGTGCATAGATAATATAAATTGAGTTATTTGATGGATATCAGACAAGGACACCCACTCCAGCATTTAACGTAAGCGGCTTTTTAAATTTAAATCAACAATCAATACCTAAATTTCGTCAGTCGATCTTTTTTCATTGAAGTTGTACGGATGTAAAATCGCCAAGTGGAATTTTAATGTTCTTTATGGTTAACCCACTATTAAAATGATTATAAAAAAGTTAAACAAATTAAAACAAAAAATGAATAAAAGCGATTTTAAGGCTAAGCCGACGCCAAAAGATAATGCTGCGATATATTTGTAAACAGAAATGTGTCTCATTTTTTTTGTACTGTTTGCTTAAAGTTGAGCTTGATAAAAATACATATGTAAACAAAACTAAGTCGATTCGGTATTAAACTTCTAGCGATACGTATATAGCAAAAAGGATATTTAGAAAATATCTCAAGGAAAATATGGGCGCTGATTGGTTAATAATCGTGTTTCTATAACTCGATAGAAACACAAAGAAGTTGTCGTGTTTCTTTATTTTCTTTGGGCTATTTTCTAAAAGAAATAGAAAACAAATGTTCTTCGTGTTTCTATCGAGTTATAGAAACACTCGTGAAAGTTTGGGAGAACTCGAAAAAGCTGTGGAAACACTCGCCTGCGGCTCCTGTTCCTACAGCATTTCTCGTTCTCCCAAACCTCCACTCGCGTTTCTATAACTCGATAGAAACACGGAAAATGTTTTATATTTCTTAAATAATTCCTCTTTCTTGGCATGTATGAACAAGTAGAGATTGTTGCTATTGCTACGATCAAAGTGTTGTCTTTGACAGGAACACCTGTCGGGGATAGCTTATGACATTTTAGACCACAAAATGGTATATATTCTCATTCATCGTTTGCTATTTTATTTTTCGCATTTAAATCGGCTGGGAATAATAAAACATTTAAGACACATCTTTTTTTATTTTTAAATGCCAAACGTTGTCCATTTGTTGTTTGATAATGTTTGCTTTGCGTGTTTTCCACTTAATCGCCCCAGCTGATGATTTGAAATTTAATTTGAAATTGAAAGCAATTGCAATTTTTGCGTTTGCTTGTTAAAAGCACTGAGTTATATTTCGGTATACAACTTAAAGTGATGTATTGTACATGTATTAAAATTCACGCTAATTTTCTTATTTCATATTCAGATTCAGATTTATCTATACCGATAGACGTATTCTAACAGCCAGCAATCGTCTCTCCTTTTCCCGTACTGGTTGTCATGTGCTTCAAAAGATCAAGTGTAAATTCTTCACTAGAATATCCCCCTCAATTATGGTCCCTTTTTATATTATTCTTGATGTGAAACCATTCTTTCAGCCACTCCAGTATTCATTTCCATTAAATAGGAATATGTAACAGAGAAACACAAGAAAGCCAAGTTAAAAGACAAGTGCGATTACTTACCGGCAATCTTTAAATGCTCCTAAATGTCTTTCGGTAAAGTATAGTCATGTTGTTGTTTGGGATCAAGGAGTATCAGAGCGCGGTAGGAAAGCGCGCTTTCTAGCAGGCCGCAGCGCTCTGAAGGTAAACACAAGTTGATGTATTTTGAGCCGCAGAGGCCAATCTTATCCGACGCCACTAATATTAAAAAAATACATGTAAATGGCATTACACAGATGAAGTCTGGATCACCATGGTAACAACACCGGATATATGTAAACCAAATCTTTCAGATCACGAAATAACATCCATTTTAACATTAACGTTAATCTACATCTTTACTAAAGTGGTTAAACGCCAAAAAATTCGTTTAGATCTCATCTGGACATTCATCTTCTTTCGGAAAAAAAATGTCGCTGTATTTACACCCATCTTTTACGTCTTGAAAATACCTATGGCAAAAATAGGCATTATTTTATTCAGTGGTGTTACCAGGGGCACCCAACGAGACTGTTCCTCGCTTTACCTTTTCCGGCCCAGCGCAAATGTTGCTAGCTGGCGAAATGGTTCAGTATATATTTCTCATGGCAGTTGTCACTGAAAAAATACTACTTTTGCGCCGGCAGCTAATTGAAACTCGGAAGCGCGATTGACAAAGGCTTGAATATCGTTGAGAAGAATGGATTTCAACGGTTTTCAGTGTCATTTCTGCGCGTTAGCTGTTTGCTCCAATTGCTGGCTGGGAAAAAATTATGGATTATGTGCTGGCAAAAAGGAGCAGACAAAAATTTCCCAGCAACACTCAAGAAAACTTGTGAATGTTTTAATATCAAATATTTTCATTCATTTGGATAAAAGAATGCATGCACGGTTTGGTGCATGTATGGTTCTGGTTTGGTTCTGTTCGTTGGGTGCCATTGTGTTACTTGCTATTGGAGTACAAAATAAAACTCAAATGCATTTAGCAGCCTGCATATAAGCTTTATGGTTTCCGAATGTACGCTTCATGATAAATATTGAGATTTTTTTATTGTTTTATCTTTGATGCGGGTCCCTTGGCTACGGTTAGACTATCACAGCGCATGCTCGCATTGATAGCGTGGCAGGTGTATTCAAGGGCATACGCCTTAATCCCCTTGAGAAGAAATTACCAAATACAATCCATGTTTGTCAGTAGTACAAATCTAAAACTTTTTCTTTCACTGGCTTTTTAAACGTTGAAACAACGTCGGCTTCATCGGTTTTTAAAAAAGCCAAACTGGATTACTGGCTGCGCGAGATTACGCGAGTGACTTCTAAATTTTTGGAATCTCAATATGTTCGTTGGCCAACTTGGCGGCGTTACTGTCTGGGAAAGCCAGGCTTCGAGAAAAAGTCTCTCGTGTTAAATTTCATAAACGTTTCAGTTTTAGTTTTATATTACTGCCTGACTGCAACTTTAGCACAGTCTATGTTATTTGAAATTATGTTTCTTAACAAATTGAAACCAAAAAACCCTAAGGTACAGATAAGTTATCTTGACTTAGAAATAAGAACTATGAATATGTATTATACAATCTTTCTTTTCGAAGATGTTTTATAAATTTGGACCTTACGGCGTTCATTAAAAATTAACCCGGTGCTTAAATTGCTTATCAGGATAAGATATACGGAGTCCCACTATCACTTTTATGAAGTTATGTAACAATCTGCCTTAGCTCACCATCCTAACTGACAAAGAATTATCTGCGGAATTCTGGCAAATAATTACAAAAAGCCTGCCGACCTGGAAAATTTGCAAAATTTGAAAATAAGCAAATCCATGTTGTGCTAAAGAAGGAGCGAATACCGTAGTAACCAGGAAAGAGAAAAAATAATAACAAAAATCTGCTTTTAACGATATCTAGTTGGCAGATTCTGGATCGATCATGATTTTGTTTCCTACTCGCTATGATGTCTTCTCTGGATGCCTGGTGACCACAAAGCATATTCCTTCGGGTTACGTTTTGTATTCTTCATGCACTTTTACGCAAAAGTTTATTGAAATGACTATAAAACTTTACAATTCGTCCAATATTGGTTAATTTCCAAACCAAACAACGAGTAACTTAAAAGAGAACTGAAATTTTTCATTTTATGGCAGTGAATTTTTGGCTCGTTCTTGGTGTACCGTACACAGATGACGTAAAACAAAAGAAACAAATGATGAGAAACAATAATGCTGCCCCAAAAGAATCACGAACAAAGGTGAAACAATGTATCACATTTGCATGCGGTACACGGAGTAAGAGCCAAATTTTTCCTACAACGAATTCAAATATACATATTGAAAGAAGGACAAGCAAACAAGCCCGTTCTGTTGCATAAAAGTACATGATATTTACCGCTTCTTTCGAATCGAAACCGAACGATGAGCAAATTTAAGTCTTCTTGTGTAATTAAAATCAACTGACCGACCAGTCTCGTTTCCAGAAACAATATGGGCCCATATTCGTCAAAGATCATATTTTGAAGACATTTTTCATTTTTTATGCTGAAAAAGCAAAACTCTTGAGGATTTCTCCTTAGTAACACGGCGAGTTAGTAGCAGTGCAGTTTTCAATGGAAAGAGCTATACAAGCGATATACAACTACATTGACACTTATACTCTGTAATTCGGCGATAACTGTCTTTTGGCACGAGACCAATTTGACCCGAATGGCCTTTCTATTTTTCGCTTCACAATATTCCGTAACATTAAAATAAGATAAATTCACGTTGTTAAGCCATAACAAATTATTTCATAACTGGAAAAAAAATGAAAACCCAGGTGAACATTTCAAATATCACTGTTTTGATAACTCTTAGTGACTGGGTGAATATCGTTTATTATTTATTTGTACATTGGTGAGTGTATAACGTCTTCGACATATAATGTTTGTTCAACACAGCCATCTTGTTGTAATCTGTATACTTGATCATCAAAAGAAATTGCATCCGAGTGCGCACAGAATGGCCACTTACCGTCACATCACTAAAATCGACGGCCAATGATTGTAGCGACGAGCAAAACCTTACCCTTCCAAAACGTACACGCTCGCTCGGAGTACGCGCAGTTGTTTAGATCGGTTTCCAATCATTCATCCACAAGTCCTAAGTCCTTGCCTGCCAAAACGCTGCAAACTTCATGCCAAAAAATGAACCAGAGATGTGTTTATGTAACTTACACAAGAGTAATGAACGTGTGTTTTACAGAAAGGGTATTTTTGTCGATGTATCACCTTTCCCTGTTTTAGACACACCTCGGCTGGCATTTCCGAACATTTACCACGCCTTCTAAAATCGGCTCGTATCACTAAATGTTTAGTTTTCGGTAACCAAGAGACCAAAAGAATCTTATTAGGCTCGTCTTCCTTTTACGGATGCAAAGCAAATTTCAAATGTTTTGAGGAGGGCTTTAATGAAGTTTTCGATGAACCTTGTAAGTGGTTATTCAACAAATAGCATCGAAAACCAAACCACATCTTGATTTTGCCAAGATTATAACGGTTATAACCTTTCACCCTTATTTTGGCAAAAGTTTTTCTCGTTACCTTTTTCAACTCGTAGACTTTTCAACTCGAAGAGTAAGCGTAATCTGTGGAGGAAGAGATAGGAAAGAAAAATATATTTATCCCACTTTTCAGATACAGCAAAGGAAACCTATTGTAGCTGAAATTGGAAAGATGTTCAGAGACGAATCAACTTGAAATCCCGAGTAAAAATATTCTACGACACTTATTAATAACTCTTTACCTTTCAATTGGGCGCTGCCGTTTCCACTGTAATTACTTATAAAATTCCTACACGAACGAATAGTTGCACTTCACAAGAAGGCGTCACGATATAAAAATATGACTCAAAACATTGTTAATCGGCTTATATTTAAATAGGATCAAGCAAGAAGGGCATGCACTTGTCGCGATGAGTGGCAGAGCTAACTTTTCATCCGTACTCTAAATTGTAATTCGGACAATTTACTGTTAATTAATATGCTATGGAAGTGTGACTGCTTAGTTAAATAAAATTGCAGGTGAGAGTAAAAGTATAAACGTTCCTGAAATGTTAATGCATAGGTGTTTTTCAATGTCCGCCGCGAACCTTTCCAAATACTGGATGATAAGATTTTGATACCTGGCATGAGTACATCGGTCTATCTACTAGCCCACTTGGTAATAAATCTCTAGAATTTTATTTGCAATGCATATGATCATGAATTTTGATAAACTGAATAATTAAATAATCATGTCATCTGTCCATTCTGAAGCCGAATTGGCATCGTAGTCACTGCCAACGAGAACTATTGTTGAGATAGAGATATCTCAGGGACCACGGAGTATATTTTCGATTAGGGAGGAGGGGGTGATGCAAATGCCTTAGGCATTTGTAGCACACGCCGCAGGCGCAAACCATCTAGGGGTTCCTGGAGCATGCTTTCCAGAAAATTTTGAAAATCAAGAGAATGAATGCTCTCAGAATGCCTATATAACATACGCAGTAAATTATATTATCATAGCATATCTATGAGAGCATTAAAACGGTAATTTTTCAATTGGGTAATTAAATTTAAAAATTTCCCCAAATTTTTATTGGGGGCTGTCCCCTCCCCCAAAAAGCCGGTTCCGCGATCCCTGTAATCCAGCCCTTTACACTGTCGTGTTACCTGTCTCCACTGCATGTCGCCACTGAACACGATAATATTTAAAATATTCTATAAACCATGCCTTGGCATGAGAAACCCATTGGACTCCTCTTGGCCATACTTGGTGTGAGTATAGTAACCATTCACGGGGAAGCCGGTAAACATTTGATATTCTCAGAGCGATATCGACAGTTACCTGTACCAGGCTCTCGGTCAGGCAATTTTCCCTTTCGTAAACGGTCGTTAACATTTTCGCGACACTTAGGAAATTTTTAGCTTTCGTCAATTTCTTTTTTTTTTTTTGTGGAAATGAGAGTGATGGCAAATTTTCAGCTCGGTAAAGTTAATGTGAAAGATTAATTTAAAAAAAATTGTAAAAATTGAAAAATTGTAAGACAACGACCAGAATGTAACCCGGAACTTCTTGCATGCAGACATCTCTATCTCACCACAACCAGGTTGAACCGTCAAATCCTCGCAAAATTTAATTATAAAATTAAAGATAACTTTCTTAATCTATTTTACTTATAGCATTGCCCTAGGCAACAAATAAACTTAAGCTAACCGCAAGCAAACGAATTTGAAAGTGAACAATTTTTTTGTGAGGGCGTATTAGTCTATCACCAAATTATAACCAGTTTCGCCCCTAGTCCAGGCCTAAACTTGCGCAGATATAGCATCGTCCATTCCGAAAAGCTTGGTTACCAATTATGGCATCGAACGTTTACGAAACGGAAATCAGCCTAGGTCAGTGAGAAGAACATGAGCGAAACGAGGGAACGAAAGTCTCGGAAAGGCAAAACTTTTGAAGGGGAGGTTAGAATCCAAAAATCATGAACCGCAAATGGTGGATTAAAGAACAAAAACGCATCCTAAATGAGATTGGTAGTCTCCAGTTAAAATTGTTCCATGTCGGCAGACAGAATAGCATTATATTATGGTTAATTTGAGAGAGAATTTTAATTTTTCTTATTTTGGAAAATCCTCATTCACTGTTGCTAAGAAGGAAAACATTTTGCATAAATCTCAACTTTCACACTGATCTTGTAGCATCGTCATTATATGTGCTAATTTACTTTTGCTCATTTGTTGTTTTCCTAGGATCAGCCTGTACCGTGCAATCATTTTATGATTTCTATAGATGTTAAGACTAATGTTAAGGCATGACTAATATTTTAATGGTATTTCTTTTCGTTTCATTCAAACAGCCCTGTGCATTACCTTGATCCTCCTTGAAAAAATATTTGCTGCAGCTGACCGATATTAGCAAATGATTTCACAAAAAAGGATGATTTATGCATCTTCTTATATTCCCTTCGGGGGAATCGGAGCTTCTAGAAAATGGCACTACAGGTGGACATTTTCAGTTGTTAAATAAAATAGACCTCCTTGATTCGTTTTGTAACAGACTTGTCATAAATCATAGGCAAACTGAAGCTTTAGACAATGCAATGGTCATTAAACCAGTTGAATGTAAGTTTTCATTGTTCGGCAGAGTTAATAATCAAATGCAAAGACCAGCCCACTCATGATCTTAGAAAATCCCCCAGTTATACTCACCACTTTTTCAGGTTTCAAATATCGAAGCATTGTTAGCGCAATAATCAGTTAGCCACTTTCTTTATGTTTGGTGGTCTTGAACGAGTTGAAGAGATCGTAAAAATCAAAATTTCCGTTGTGGGTAATTTCCTTTCCCACCTGCTTTAAAATGACTCCGTGGAATGGAGCTTTCTTTTCAGTAAAGTAATTTATAAAAACAGTGCTAATGTTGTGCACGCAAATGTATGTTAAAAAGTATTTCTTGAAAAAACAAATGAGATGAAGCCTTGTAGGTAAAACATAATGGCCCACGCATTTAAAGTTTTGCTGACGAAAATCTGCCGGCAGCAAACCATTTGCACTCCACCGCCAAACAACTGAATGGCGCCGATCAATGTTGATTTTGACAAGTTTCCTGTTTTGCTGTAGAATGACTAATAAACCACTTGGTTCAACGAAATAAAAATGTTCTGGAATAGTGTAAGTTTATTTGGTACTGCAGTATAAAAATATATCTGGGCTCTTGATTTTTCTTTCTGTTCCAATTCTTCAAATACATATTCATGTTTCCCCTTATTGTTATTCGTTATTGCTCTTTTCCTTTTGAAGTAGATGTCTGATAATAAAGGTTTCGTAAAACATTTTAAAAAGAAAAAGTAACGATATTAAAAGAGAACGTCGTTCTCTTTATATATCTATTTTATGTCGCTCCTTTTCATTTTGGAAAGTATTAGATCATTCGTTAAAAGACGTATAAGGCGAGCGACGAAGGAATCAATAACCATCCACCTTAGCTCATGCAGATTTAGTAACAAAATTATAGTGACTGGCAAAACATAAAGTCGACTAATGAATAAGTCTTGCAATGTCGAATTTTCAAGAATAGCAGTTTAGCTTTACATGCACAAGATTGCACCTAGTTTGAAGAACAGTCGCTTCATGTAACTTACAATAACTGGTGACATATTCCGTTTCCGAAAATTCGTTTTCAGAGACAGCTCTGATATAGGATAACATTGAGCACCATTCATTTAGGAAAGCAGGCAAAATCTGGAATTGAACTTCATCGAGTCCACTTACCGAGAGTGTTCCGGTCGCTTCAGAATGGTATTCACAAAAAATTTTACAGCAGCTTTGAATAATAATCAGTTTATAAGGCATTAACAGAACAGCCACAAGAGAGCATTAGTCACACCCAATCGCTTTCGAAGCTGATAATTGCTTTTGAAAATGTTTTTAATGAAAATAATCTTCGTTACATTATTTGCTGTGATTTATTTCCCTTCAAGCCCTGGCAAAAAGGAAATCTATAAGGAATTAGATTTTAAGTAGACACACACTACAATTATATATAAAAGTTCAATATGTATCGATCATTTTTTCCCTGCCTAATAACTTGTTAAAGTTATCCTTTACTACTCTAGTTCAGTGCGTATGTGTGTATATCCTAAGCGTGCTTTTATTTCACAAGCTGTGTTATTGCCGCATTATATACCCGCATATCGTCATCAGTGTAGTGTGCACGTTAATTTGTCGACTGCTTTTCTTCGCAGTTTCAGACTTCAGTCAGAATGTTGGCTAAGAAAATCATTTTTACTTCCGAGTCGGCTTTCACTTCAAAATACAACAAGCCTTTGAAAATCTTCTTGACACGCACACAAAGAAATAATTGCATTTTCTCTTATTTTCGAGTCCCGCTTGATGTATTTTCAAATGCACATGTATAATATTCTGTAGACACGAAAATACAAGCAAAAATTGTGAAAACTGTACTGTTTACAGAAATCTAACCAGGCTAGCGAGGGGCTCTTGTAATGTAGCGAGAATGCTCAAATTAATTGCGGCTGATTTGCAATAAGACGTGTTGGATTTGGATTACGTAAAGTTGTCATTACAATATTTTCTTTTTGTCTTTTCTGGTCAACACATTGACATTGCCATGCTAACTCTTATCAAGACTGCGTTCAAGCTGTCATACATTTATCTCAGGTTTCATAGCTCAAGAACAAAACAGGAAAATCCTCTAGATCTTTCGCATACAATTTGAAGATAACTCGGTCATTCCTGTTCAACAGGCAATTGCGCACAGAGCATCAACTCTATTTTATTAAAGACTGTTGCCTAAAATAGCAAGTCCTAACACCCGTTAGGCTTCGATCTCGTTCAATTTTAACAAGATTAATCATTATTTGTAAGACTTTTGATTGATCGGTATATTTATCAATAAGGAGAAAGGAAAAGCGAAAAATAAAAATAAAGAAATCGAAAAGCCTAAGGAGGTGGGTCACTTTCTCGTCCAATAACTATCTCGAAATTTTGATTTGTGTTCATGCCCGAGCTAAAATGTCGACATTAAATGCGATGCTAGTGGAAAACCTGGCATGTCTTTAATTTTTCAAATGTATTTTGGGGGAATTTGAAGCATTTTTTAGCCTTTAACTGACTAGAAAATGTTCAAAATGTCTAAAAACAGGAGTCAATGGGTTAACCAAGTGTGAGGGCCGTGTTCTTGATCATTCTCGTCCCCATAGCCCTTTTCGTTTCTCTTAGCCGGCAGGGCCTTGGCACGAAAAACGAAGAACTCTGGGGACATAGGATTTTAAAAAAATGTTATTTTTATTGGCTGTTTGAGAACAAAGAAATCTTAAACGGAAGTCAAAATGTTCGCCAGTGGCCGTATTGCTGCACACCGTGACCTATATGTCCCCAGAGCCCTACGATTCTCGTGCCAAGGCCCCGCCGGTTAAGAGAAACGTAAAAGGGTATTGGGGAGGAGAATGGTTCTTAACATTACGGGCCGTACCGACGGAGCGAATTCTCGTCCCCAGAGCCGATTGCCCCTTTTAGCTGGCTGCGCCTGTGCAATAGGAACCAATTGCTCTGGGGACACACGATTTGATTGAATCGAACAAAGGGAGTCCAACTCTGCTAGAATACCTCTTTCGTGGCATAGTTTCAAACGACCGATTTGATTGGACTCCCTTTGTTTGATTTCAGCCAATCAAATCATGTGTCTCCAGAGCCACTTGTTCCTCGTGTACAGGCCCAGCCGGCTAAGAGGTAGCAGGCGTCTTTTGGGGTTCATGAGAATGGGACCGAACGCAGCGAGGTCCGTAAGGAAAAGACTGGCGGTCGCTATTCACTAACTACTGTCCCAAGCAAGCTTAGTCATAACATATTTATTACACGACTGAAAAGATTTCTGTAGATAGGAGCAGAAATCGGAAAGAATCGAGAAGCTCTGTCATTGCCAAAATACTTCGCCGTTAAAATTTCTGGTCGCCTCGGAAGACCTCTCATTTCAGGCATGATTTGTGTCATTTCAAATTGTTGCTAATAGGTTGTGCGTCATTTGATATTGTTGCCAATATAACGTGCATATGTCATTTCATGTTGTTACTAATGTGATGATGTGCGTCATTTCAAATTGTTCCTAATAGATAGTACGTCGTATCAAATCGTTTTTAATATGATGTGCGTCATTTCAAATTGTTACTAATTCTTTTGCGTCGTTTCAAATTGTTGTTAATTGGTTTGCGTCGATTCAAATTGTTGCTAATTGGCTTGCGTCGTTTCAAATTGCTGCTAATTGGTTTGCGTCATTTAAAATCGTAACTTATTGGTTGCGGCGTTTAAAATTGTTCCTAGTTGGTCTGCGACGTTTCAAATTATTGCTTATTGGTTTGCGTCATTTCAAATTGCGGATAATTGGTTTGCGTAATTTCAAATTTTTGCTAATCGGTTTACGGCGTATTAAATTGTTGCTAGTTGGTTTGTGTCGTTTCAAATTGTTGCTAATTGGTTTGCGTCGTTTCAAATTGCTGCTAATTGGTTTGCGCCATTTCAAATTGTAGCTTATTGGTTTGCGGCGTTTCAAATTGTTGCTAATTGGTTTGCGTCATTTCAAAGTGTAGCTTATTGGTTAGCGGCGTTTCAAATTGCTGCTAGTTGTTTTGCGTCGTTTCAAATTGTTCCTTAAGGGTTTGCGTCATTTCAAATTGTTGCTAATTGGTTTGCGTCGTTTCAAATTGCTGCTAATTGGTTTGCGCCATTTCAAATTGTAGCTTATTGGTTTGCGGCGTTTCAAATTGTTGCTAATTGGTTTGCGTCATTTCAAATTGTAGCTTATTGGTTTGCGGTGTTTCAAATTGCTGCTAGTTGTTTTGCGTCGTTTCAAATTGTTCCTTAAGGGTTTGCGTCGTTTCAAATTGTTGTTAATTGGTTTGCGTCGTTTCAAATTGGTTCTAATTGGTTTGCGTCATTTCAAATTGTTGCTTATTGGTTTGCGTCATTTCAAATTGTTGCTTATTGGTTTGCGTCGTTTCAAATTGTTGCTAATATGTTTGCGTCGTTTCAAATTGTTGCTAATTGGTTTGCGTCGTTTCAAATTGTTGCTAATTGGTTTGCGTCGTTTCAAATTGTTGCTAATTGGTTTGCGTCGTTTCAAATTGTTTCTAATTGGTTTGCGTCATTTCAAATTGTAGCTTATTGGTTTGCGGCGTTTCAAATTGTTGCTAATTGGTTTGCGTCATTTCAAAGTGTAGCTTATTGGTTTGCGGCGTTTCAAATTGCTGCTAGTTGTTTTGCGTCGTTTCAAATTGTTCCTTAAGGGTTTGCGTCGTTTCAAATTGTTGCTAATTGGTTTGCGTCGTTTCAAATTGCTGCTAATTGGTTTGCGCCATTTCAAATTGTAGCTTATTGGTTTGCGGCGTTTCAAATTGTTGCTAATTGGTTTGCGTCATTTCAAATTGTAGCTTATTGGTTTGCGGCGTTTCAAATTGCTGCTAGTTGTTTTGCGTCGTTTCAAATTGTTCCTTAAGGGTTTGCGTCGTTTCAAATTGTTGTTAATTGGCTTGCGTCGTTTCAAATTGGTTCTAATTGGTTTGCGTCATTTCAAATTGTTGCTTATTGGTTTGCGTCATTTCAAATTGTTGCTTATTGGTTTGCGTCGTTTCAAATTGTTGCTAATATGTTTGCGTCGTTTCAAATTGTTGCTAATTGGTTTGCGTCGTTTCAAATTGTTGCTAATTGGTTTGCGTCGTTTCAAATTGTAGCTTATTGGTTTGCGTCGTTTCAAATTGGTTCTAATTGGTTTGCGTCATTTCAAATTGTAGCTTATTGGTTTGCGTCATTTCAAATTGTTGCTAATTGGTTTGCGTCGTTTCAAATTGTAGCTTATTGGTTTGCGTCGTTTCAAATTGTTTCTAATTGGTTTGCGGCGTTTCAAATTGTAGCTTATTGGTTTGCGTCGTTTCAAATTGTTGCTAATTGGTTTGCGTCGTTTCAAATTGTAGCTTATTGGTTTGCGTCGTTTCAAATTGTTTCTAATTGGTTTGCGGCGTTTCAAATTGTAGCTTATTGGTTTGCGTCGTTTCAAATTGTTGCTAATTGGTTTGCGTCGTTTCAAATTGTAGCTTATTGGTTTGCGTCGTTTCAAATTGTTTCTAATTGGTTTGCGTCATTTCAAATTGTAGCTTATTGGTTTGCGTCATTTCAAATTGTTGCTAATTGGTTTGCGTCGTTTCAAATTGTAGCTTATTGGTTTGCGTCGTTTCAAATTGTTTCTAATTGGTTTGCGGCGTTTCAAATTGTAGCTTATTGGTTTGCTTCGTTTCAAATTGTTTCTAATTGGTTTGCGTCATTTCAAATTGTAGCTTATTGGTTTGCGTCATTTCAAATTGTTGCTTAAGGGTTTGCGGCGTTTCAAATTTTTGCTAATTGATGCGCCGTTTAAAATTGTCGCTAACTGGTTTGCGGCGTTTTAAATTGTACCTAATTGGTTTGCGGCGTTTAAAATTAGTGCTAATTGGTTTGCGGAATTTCAAATTGTTGCTAAATGATTTGCGTCGTTTCAAATTGTCGCTAATTGGTTTGCGTCGTTTCAAATTGTTGCTCATTTGTTTGCGGCGTTTCAAACTGTTGCTAATTGGTTGTTTAAAATTGTTGCTTATTGGTTTGCGGCATTTCAAATTGTTGCTAAATGGTTTGTGGCGTTTCAAATTGTTGCTAAATGGTTTGTGTCGCTTCAAATTGTCGTTAATTGGTTTGCGGCGTTTCAAATTGTTGCTAATTGGTTTGCGGCGTTTCAAATTGCTGCTAGTTGTTTTGCGTCGTTTCAAATTGTTCCTTAAGGGTTTGCGTCTTTTCAAATTGTTTCTCATTGGTTTGCGCCGTTTCAAATTGTTGCTAATTGGTTTGTGTCATTTCAAATTATTGATAATCTGATGTGCGTCTTTTCAAATTGTTGTCGATGTTGTATACTTCATTTCATATTGTTGCTAATATAAAGTGCGTCGTTTCAAATTGTTGCTTATATTTTGCGTCATTTCAAATTGTTGACAATCTGATGTGCGTCTTTTCAAATTGTTGTTAATATTGTGTACTTCATTTCAAATTTTTGCCAATATAAAGTGCGTCGTTTCAAATTGTCGCTAATTAGTTTGCGTCATTTCAAATTGTTGCTAATATAAAGTGCCTCGTTTCAAATTGTTGCTAAACCGTTTGCGCCATTTCAAATTTTTGCTAATTGGTTTGCATCATTTCAAATTGTTGATAATCTGATGTGCGTCGTTTCAAATTGTTGTTAATATGGTGTACTTCATTTCATGTTGTTGCTAATATAAATTGCGTCTTTTCAAATTGTTGCTAATTGCTTTGCATCATTGCAAATTGCTGCCAATGTAGTGATAAAACGTGTCATTTTATTTTTTAAGCGTTGCTGATATGATGTGCTTTATTTTTAATTCTTGGTATAGGTTGTGCGTCATTTCCTATTGCTTAAAATGTAATTTTTACCTGTATTTAAATTGTTGGAATAAATGTTTTTTTGTAATTTTAAGCGAGCTAAATAAAATATTTGTTCCTGGTGATAATTGATTTGCGTCATGTCGATTTGTTTCATAAATCCCTGCAATTACTTAACATTAACTAATTAATTAATTTAGTCAATTAATTAGTCAATTAATTAATTTAATCAATTAATTAGTTAATAAAAATACTTACCTAATTGATTACTTAACTTAGTTATTGCTGAAATAGCGCTGCTAGTATAAGAATGTAATAAAAAGCGAACTCGACTTGTTTTATTTATTGTGCTGTTGCCTCTCTTGACTTGCAGGCTGAACGATGCGTACTTTTCTCAAAAAACTCTTCAGACGAAAAGAAAACAGTTCTCGGACCAGAAACATGTCTGTGATACCTGGCCAAAAAAATCCTCTATCTGCGAGAAAGTGTGGATGCTTTACGCAAAGATTACACTGTCAGAATACCAGCGAGGAAAGCTTCATATTAATTTCCGGAGGATCTCATATCACTGATATCGATTCTCACAGGTCAGAGAAGAAAGCACAACAAACACAGCCTTCACAAAAGTCGGGACACGAGAATCAAGGAAAAAATAGGTTGAGTTTGGAAGATCTAAAGAGAACATCTCCACCTGGATTTGAAAAGTTCGAGGCCACTGTCGCGCTGAAGGACCTGGACGAAGAAACCGCATTGCTGTTGTGGGAAGACATTTTCAAACCCTTGAGCAGTCATTTCGAGTCATTGCAATATGAGTTCCCCAACGAAGCTACGGAAGTCTATTGGTATTCTTAGTCATTGTAACTGGACCGAAAGTCTAGCAACGATAATTATGAAATCGTTTACCTTATACATAATGTATAAGTAGTAACTCTTGTATAGTCATAACTCTTTTTAAATGAAGTTTGTATTCTTAATTTTAAAGTCAGAGCTAGTCAGTCACTTTATTTTTTTTCCCGTTGTGTAGTCACTTTATTGTATTTTTTTAAACGTTCTAACGAGCTTGCTGCGTAGATTCTGCTACCGGATATTGATTTACTTGATTGACTGTGATATTACAAAATTGTAATTGTGAATTCGCCAGGGCCGTACTGGGGAATATTGGCCCAAGGTCGTGGCAGTACGGACCGAGCGCAGCGACGTCCATACAAAAACGACCGAAGGCCAATATTCCCCAGTACGGCTCCAGCAAGCTACAATCATGGACGAAAGTGTTGATACATTTGAACAAAACAAACGCTTTCTATCGGCGTCCTTCCGTAACGAAAAAACTCACGTTTCTGTCGATAGCAAAACCCTGCTGTCCCCCTTTCCAATGTTGAGATACGCTCCGTGAACACTGCCACGTGGTTACAACATTGAAAAGGGGAGAGGGGGTCGAAATGTAAAAATCTGGAGATTGAAAAACTCAAACGTTCACGTATTTTTCGGGGAGTGTCTCAACTGCTTCTGTCCATGATTGTAGGTTAGTAAGTAGTTTATTATATGGCACTCGGGTCATGCATGCTTTTTAAAAACGGAAACGGTCCGTATGACAAAATCCCGACAAAGAAAGAACTCATCAGAACGCTCGGATTTTCCTTGCCATATAATAATATACATTAAATCCCTCGGCAAACGAGCACACATTGTTTTCTAAAGAAATCACTTTGGGGAAACATTGTTTCGTAACAATATTTCCTGGTTGGTTGTCCCAGGTCCGAGATAATAATTATAATCACACAACTTTCAAAGCAGTCAAATGGTTATTGACTAGACTTGCCACAAGTCAACCTCACGAATTTCGGCGGGTACTGAATAAACAAGACGAAGGACTTTTCAGTAAGGCTAATTATTGCCCAGCGGTATTGGTTTTTATTTCACGCGTGAAATCTATCAGTAAGTTATATTCCAACGAGTGTGGTACCAAGGGCAACTTAAACGAAATGGAACTTGTTGGGCATTCCCTGTTCTCGTCAAATGTCAAAATGTCAAATGAATGATTATAGTGGTCATGCACTTAGCTATCAAGCTACTTCTCAGACATGCCACTCAAACAGAGGGAAACAAATATTTCAAATAAACATAACAAGCTTGAAAATCCCAACTGGCGGGAGGCGAACCAGTTGGCTATATACAAGCATGACCGAGGAGTTGAACTAGGGTCCACCAAGAAACAACTCCAGCTAAGTGGTCAGAGCGGGACTTGAACCCGTGACCTCCGGATTTCAAGTCCGGCGCCCTAACCACTCGGCCACGCTGCCTCCCTTGAGACCAATTCGGCTTACGTGTAAAATATGTAAACATCGTTAACTGTTGCTACACATAGCCAATTCAGATCATGTGATGATTCATTTAATTTGCAATTTGTCACACAACAGAGTGCATGCGCAAATGAATCATCATATGATCTGAATTGGGTAACAACAAGGATGTAATAGGGCTATTATACGTTTTTTAGAGTACATCAATTCCTGAAGAGAAAAAAACAAAATTGATGCACACTTTTTCTTCTACTTACTATTTATTATATAAATCCGTATTTCAAACCAAAACTACCCTGACTCTGTTCAAAGTCCCTACCTTAGTACTTTAAAGGAATTTGTCCCCTGCTTTGATTCAATAAATAGCAATTACCTTTTAATGGTACAATATATCCTCTTTTTCCAAAAGTATCTTAATTTAAGTCTTGCCCTACTGGCAGGGCTCTAAAATTGTTTTACAAAACTTTATACTACAAATATATGGTTCTAATGTATTTTCATTCTTAAACATAGAATAACAGGTTACTGTGTATAATCGTGTGGTTTTTGTTAGGTGTTAGTTTTGAGTGACTAGTACAATTCTCGTCGAGTAAAAAAATATGAAACGGAAAAAATCAAATTGTTATGATTTTCATACAGTGACGTAACTTTCGTCCTCGTTTATACAAATTTTTAAGAATCTAACTTCAAGTAGAATGATATTTTAGTTAAGGAAAAACAAAATTCTCGACTACGTTTCTTATTTTCTGTATATGCCAAAGTACAGTTCCAGAATAGGTGCGACAGTACTTTTTAGAAGATTCAGAATTAATTGAATCTTTTCCCTGTCTTACAAGATATCAACCGTTGGACGAAGAAAGTGCCACTCTTAAGGTGTCTTAACCTTCGATTGTACTCTTAAAATAATTACTCCCCCACTCTAGAAAATTAATTGTTAGAAAATTAGTATTAATAATTAATATATTATTATATCTGTCGATGTAATGCCTTTCTTGCATTTTAGAAAAAAAAACGTCGTTAAACCTGGAAAGAGTAAAACTTACCTCACAATTCAAAATAAATCTGAAAGTTGAAAACTCTAATCGAATACGTTTTTATTTACAATACTACAAATTCACTATACAATGCAGTTTCTTGCTGTTTAGCAAAATGCTCAGTCACATAACAAGTTCCTAATATTTTAAATCAGTAATTTTCGAGCCAATGACAAGGAAAAGCTTTTTCACAACATGTGTTTGGCTCCAAGAAACCAATACAAAGCCAAGCACATAGAACGAAATTAACTATTCAGGTTTAGGAGAAAAACTGAGAAACTCCAAGAAGCGAGGTATTCTCTTCTAGCTGCAAACCTAAGCAAATAGAATGCCACTGAGTACTTTCCCAAAGCAACCATGGCTCTAAATAACACTATATTAATACTATTTACACGAAGCCTTGACGAGCATCTCCATAAATACGCTGATCTTTTTGGCAAGTCGTTTCTAGCGGCATTTCATTTAACATCCAATCTCCGTAATATTTCTTCTCCGGTGCTCGGAACTCTGGGCATCCTTTCATGGCATACCTCTCATATCTGAGGCACTCCGTACATTCTACGTCACTCCTTACCAGTACTCTCTCCACGCTGTTATTTACCTTCACGGGTGAAAAATCGCTGGCAGAGTTACTTCCGGAGGCGGAATCCAGTTCGGAAATCTCGCCACAAGTACAACGCGGCACGTGATCCGCATCACAAAGAAACTCAGTCCTTCGAGTTCTTTTTCTGTGCGACGATCTTCTTCGATCGCCCTTTCTTCTTTGATCATGAAAGCTTTTTAAAGGTTCGCTGCTTGATGCCGTGGATCTTAGCGTGGATTCTGACGTACTTGAGCTGCCGCCGGACGATGGCGGGGGAAGCTTGTGGTGTCGGCGTAATTTGGTGAACACGACAAACAAAAGAACGGCAATAACAAGTACGGCGAACACAAATACTCCAAGGAATGTTACTTCAGCTTTCCCCAATGTTTTTCTTTGGACAACGGCGACCGCTGTTGCTTTAGCTGAAGGCAAAGTTTTGAGAAAAAAAGTGGTAAGAAAATGAGTGAAGCAAACGGAAATAATTTACATTTTCACTTAGAAAAATGCCTATCGGCCAGAGCAAGTAGGCTCTATCAGTAGAAAAATGCCTTATTTTTAAATATCTCTTTTCGTTTAAGTTAATGAAGTTCAACTCATGTGTCAGCAATAGCCATTCGATTTCGAGTTCTGGATATATATTACAGCGTAATTTAGATTATATACATCTCTCCAATAGCATATTATTATCTTCATCTCTTATTTAAACTGGTATTTTAATTCAAGCTTGACATGCTATATTGTAATGCACATATGATCATGGAATAAATTATTATTATCATTATCATTATCATTATTATCATTAATTATTACATAAAACGCACTACAAAAACATTGCCCCAACGTGCAAACCTTTTATTTCTCACGCATTTGTTATTCTTTTGTGTTCATGCTAATCTGTCCGCCCAACCTCATTTCTGAGTTTAAGTTCTTTTGCTCTTTGTACATACTGACGAGGATGGGCGGGCAGATTAGCATGGACACAAAAGAGTATCAAATGTGTGAGAAAAGTCTATTACCATATACTCATAGCTTATATTGAAAGAAATGTATAGATAACGATAAGGAGAATTAGAACTTTCATCTTCGAACTGTTGCTTACTTTTTGTCTTGCTATCTGTTCGGTATGAAGCTGTGAATCCTCTCCTTGTACCATTTATCCAATGTCCATTGTGTTTATAAAAGAGATACATACTGTTCCCAGTTGACACAATCGCTTCTTTGAAATTATCGTCCTTTATGATAGTTATTTTTGGTGCGCTGGATGAATTTCCATCTCGGATAATAATAGAGTCTCCATTCATTTTCAGGGCATCAAACCACAGCCGAACTCTGTTGCCCTCTGGTAAGCTAATCACCCAAGTGCAGCTGGAAGAACCCGGGCGGGGAAACAGCTGCGGTGATGACGTAATCATCCCGTGCGAATCTGTCAGTATGCATCCACATGAACATTCGGATCCCGAAGCTGCCATTGTAAAGACACAGTTAGGGAAGTAATATAATATAGCAAACATGAGTGACAATGTTTCATCACATTTTCAAATAACGGGAAGAGAGTTTGAAATACAACACGCGAAGCGCAGTATTTTTGATAAAATTCGAGGAGTTTGGAATTGTAATGAAACACTCTTCCGAGTGTTCGGTATATCTTCTCAATCGAATCTAAAACTACGGAGAAAACGAAGAAATGAAATCGTAAAATCTATGCTAATTAAGATGGCATTTCCAAACCAAAGCCACGGTTCTGGTTTCTTTGAATTTGAATTTGATGAATTATAAACGAGTTCGAGAACCGAATTTACTAGAGTGTGGAAATGTACGTAGCTTGCTATATCTTAGTAAATTGCTTTTCAACCAGACCAGCTTTCATAAACAGTCGGCTCTCTGAAGGACAAACACCATCGGGACCGACACCAAATGTACGTTTCAGTGAGGCATCCGGCTTACAGTCAAGAGAGTTTAGATGCAGTAAAATGACTAAAAAACGGCCCACAGGGACCAACACCTGCTATCCGTCTAATAATGGTGTCACTGAGTTAACTGCAGTTAGACTCAAGAGCATCCATAGAGAAAATAAGCGGTTCCTGTTTCGCCTACAGTTCGGGAAGTGTAACTGCGCCCAGTCTCCTTACAGTATTACTAACGAAACTGCGGTTCCGTAAGTAGTGCTTCCGAAGAAAACATACAGAAATCAAAGGCTCCATTGAGACAGCTAATGGGTGAATTGGACTTATCCAGGTATAATGTATACATTGATTATCTGACAGTCGAGTGAGTGAGGGAGTGTAATTGAGATCCATTCCTAAACCTCATAGCATGATTTCACCATCGATGAGCTAAAAAATAATGTCTGGTATTACACAAAAACGTATTTTATACCTGGGCAGGGGGTGAGAGCGCATGATCTGGACATTAGTCCCTTCCCTTCACAGGTTGACGCCTCGCCTGCGGAGGTGCTGACGCTTGTACAGAATCGATACCGGTGCTGTTTCCCCTGACCGCACGAGCTAGAGCACAGCCCCCAGGGAGACCACAAGCTCCAACCGTTATAGTTCACGGTACCTGCCAAACAGGAGAAAAAAAAACAATTTTTTAGCTGTAATTCTTTGCTTGCATAATTCAAACTTGTCATGTCAAAGGCAACTTTGCGTTGGCCTATTATGAAATAAATTAGGGCATCTAAAGTAGCACTTGAAATTTGCTTTCGAGAGGTTTAACGAGTTTCGTATTTCTTGTTTACAATGAGCCAAAGAATGTACGTGTTGTTTGCATAAAGAAGAGCACGTATTGATTTGTGCTACCAGCGTTAAGTGACCTCGTGGTTAACCACGCTAATCCTAACAGGGAGCTAAGAGCAGGCAATATTTGTAATTTATCATCTGGCGCCACAGTGTCTATCGTAAAGAGTACTCGCCACGTTTTCACCTCTAAAGCGTTTTGTAAAATAACGAAACTGTCAAGTTTGCGTCTATCAAATATTTAATATTTCCTAATCTAGCTCTTTAGTTTTGTCCCAATACATTAATAGTGTTTGTGGAAAGTGAATATCCCAGTTTCGTAGGCGTCTTATCAACATACATTATGTTCAAACAACTTTTTGTCTTCAGTGGGGATGAGAGTTGTTGTTCTCACTACTTTCTCCTTCCTTAATTGCAATATTTTGTACTTAACTGTAACTCATTCGTAAATAAAGAAATATTGTTTTGATAATGTAAAACTAAATATATTCAGGCATAAGCATTTTTTTTTCATCAAAGCTACGGAGTCTGTTGTGTTAGCATCTTATTCCATTGGGTAGAATATTTCAAGTTAAATTATGCTTTACAAATTTACCACCGCCGTCTGCAGCATTCATCGGGTCTTAGACGAGTTACGTAATGCTTTTCTAAAAATACATATTATTACTCCAAACAATCTATAATATAGGGCAATTCAAAAATCTTGGGAGGTCTGATTGAAAACAATAATATAATTACTTTAGCCACTGTATCTCAAAACAGTCCTTTGACAGTGAAATGAAACAGTGAAGGTTAAAATAATTCGCGTTTCTTTCTCTATCCTTCAATAATTTCGACCTAAATTTGTTTGTTTCGAGATCTTACGGTGTACGTTAACTACATATTTTACACACTGACTTTTGGGACTATTGTGTTAAGGGAAAACATTTCGCGTTCTTTTTGGTTAATGTTATTAAGAATAGAAGCGTTCTAGCTATCGATTCGTAACGATTTTACTTCGTGATTTGAAACTCCTCCAGGTGTCTTTGTGGCAATTAAACTGACGTTTTTAAAAGTGCTGCATTCCAAACAATAAAACGGATTAAAAGATCACTTCATTTTGTCTTCGCCGGGTCTGCTTTCGATTCTCCTTCTACATATAAACTGATTAAAACGTAGATTGGGTAAACCAGTAATCGCGTGCACAGATCTCGCCGACAGTATTAATTATGTATAAATTTCACGTTTGACTAAAAGCTTTTGGACTACTTTCAGAGAAAACACTTTATACCTAGCATTATTGTGGCTTCGCAAAGTGCTAATTTATCAAATATTCTGAGTACATTGATATATATTTACTGCAAATGGCTTCAAAGAATCAAATATTAAATAAATGTGGTTCTTCAATGCCAAAAAATGACATTAAATTGAAAGTAAAAAAAGGTTGAAAATTCTTTCAACTTGGCAATGATTTTGAAGCGAAATTAAACGTGTATTTAATGAAAACAAAAGGAAAATATTGGCACCAAAACTGGGCGCCATGATGTCTCACCTTGAGTATCCTCAACGATTTTAAAACCTAAAATAGCTTTAACAAATTCTCTTTTCCCGGATCTCCATGCCTTGCATAAGAGGATTGAAAGCTTTGTAAATGTCTTTTGTCCAATCTGGATTACATAACTTGATTAGCCCTTTAGTCTTTTTTCTAAACCATGCAAACTGGGAAACATAAAAAATCAGTTTAATATCACGCAACACGTGAGATGGTGACCAAAAGCACTTGTCTGAAACACAATTTCGTTGCAACTGCTTTTTTTTCGTCTTTTAAAATTCAGTTTCTCATAGTTGTAGACACAAAAAGTCCAATGGGGTAAAAACGAGAAACTGTGTGAAATGTGTAATCTATTATTGTTGGAAACGTTAAGGGTGTTTGTCTGAAAACAAAAAAATGGATGAAATTGTTCCCGACTATAAAAAAAGTCAAACGACAAATTAAATTTCTGCGTTATCTTTATGGGATTAGGAATAAAAATCAAAATTTTTCAGGTTAAAAAAGTCAAATTTCGTGACTAGACTACCAATCGTATCTCGCCCGTTCAAGAAATTACTAGAGAATATCGTTCTTTATAGGATTAACTCCATTTTAGGACGAAATGCAACACTGAATTGTTTTGCCATGACAGGGCAAAATTCGGCAATCTTAACCAGTCTTACGGCTGACAATACTGTGTTAACATATTGACCCTTGAGATATTAATGTATTTCTGATTTTTGGATTGTTACAGGGACAAACTACCCAGATGTGGTGTTTCCATCCCACATAGTCACGTAATGCATTTTCTTAATTGTTTCACTTTTACAATTACGTTTCTAAATTAATATTGTTATAATTTGTTGTATTCAATCTTCTATCTTGTGGGAAAAGTCAACAAAGTTACAGATGCGCATGCCAGATTAACAAATCGTGAAATAATTTCTCTGCATTTCCTATAGGTTTTACCGAACCTCCTAAGGTCACTTTTTAATCATTTTTTTGGCATGGAAAATGTATAGTCTATGACGGATCATTGCATTTTCTTAAATCTTTCTAATACGTATGCCGTCTCTTTCTAGGAGTGGTTCGAAATGGAAAAAATCAGGCCAAATAATTTCACTTGTAAATAAACAACACCACACAAAAATACCATTCTCTAACTTTCACTTGAATGGACCCAAGCAAAGTTTTTTGTCTAAGTACAACTAAATCGAGATTTGACACCCATGAAGTAAAGATAACTCTAACCAAAAGTCGTTTCCATCTAGAGCGAATCCTGCCACTGTACCAGTGGTCTTCGCCTCCCTTGGAAATCAAGAGATCGGGTGTCCACTGCTTATACCCCTCTTGTAAACATGTACGATATAAGCTACGGTATGTTTGCCACGCAACCCTATTTGGTCATCCATTCTGCTAAGCTTCTTATCAATTCGATCAGAATTACTCATTCTATTACACTTAAATGTATTACACTTCCAGGTCATGTGGAGCCAGAGACGTTAAAAATATGTATTTACCCGAAAGGTTTTCAAAAGTTTCAAATACGTATTTTCAGCGCATCCTTTTTAGCTGAGCTGGATAATTGTAGCATATGTGGGAATCAAATGGGGACATCGTTACGTAATGTCTATTAAAGCGTCACTTAAAACATAAAACTGTATACGCATCAATGGAAACCCAGCCATAATGGTCCAGCTTTGTTGCCGAAGACTACATTACAACACTGAAACTATTAACTCTTGTATGCTGTTTCGGATGACGAGGATGTAAAGGGATTGAAACTTGGAAAAAGTTGCCAATTTTTTCAGGTCTTCAAGCTCTGTAAAAAAATCGCCAAAAATATTATGACTCGCTCTCCGATAACAGGCACAAGGCAATGATTTTGGCAGAATTGACCCCAATGGACGTTTTAGGTCATGTCAGCATTTGAAACTTTCTTGTGGCCGCCAATTTAAAATGTATTTTATTGAAAGGAATTTAACATAATTTACGTGCTAATACAGTTTTACCCCTGTAGCGAGCCACATAAAATGTTTTACGTTTCAATATCGCTGGTTATAGACACAAACGGCTCCAGAATATTTTATATTTTCTGATAAATGCAAGTTGCTATGATATTAAAACTTTAATGCCAAGCATTCACAGATAAGACATTCACTTGCGAGTTTTCTGGAAGGTAAGCTATGCTCAGACGTCTATAATACGATTCCTCTCCGGAAATAGAATCTGACACAAATAGATTGCCTCCATTCAGCTGAAGCAGTGGGTGATGTTCACGATTTTGGACACCTTATTTTAGATCAATTTTAATTAAATCAGCATTTATATTCATAACAGATCAAGATCGTAAGAAATAGCCTCCAGCAGAGTTCCAGCGCGAAACAGTACGAAAGGAAAACAGGAAAAGACAACAGGAGTAATTAATCCGCGGACTTGCCATGTACCTGTCAAAGGGAAATGTTGCTGTCGCTTCAACAGAGTAACTAAAAATCGGGAAATTACAAGCCAACCGCAACGACACAATGGCACTTCAAGAAGGGGTGGTTTTCTTTAAGTGGGATAAATTTCACAGAAGACAAGAAAAATTCTCAAGCATTTGACCTTCATATCGCGAATCGATCAGAAAAAAAAGAGAAAGTCCAGGCAAAAGTGCTTGAAGGACACTTTTAAAGTAATGATAGAAATGGCTAAATTGTACAAATGTGTATTACTGGATTTTATTGTTTTATGCGTCACGTTCTCAATAGAGTAAAGAATTTTAATCTGCGCGTTCTTGGTCGGATTGCTTTCACAAATCCGACTGATAAATACCTAGAAAGACAACAATAAAATTCGTGCAAAGTTTACCACGACATGAACTTCCGGCAGACTGTACTGGATTTCAATGTCTCAGTTCTTTCGTTCTTTCCACTGACCTTATAATTTTTCCTTTTTTCTTCTTTTGGCAAGGCCAAAGTCTAAAATATCGATTGAATAACACAGGTAGATCCTTGAAACATAAACCAAACCCAAACAGCCAAGCAGTTCATGTTAACTGGGATCCGTTTTGGGATCCGACGCTGCTGAAGAAAATGAATGACACATAATTGAAAACAAAGCGCCTTGTTATTCAAGTGGTACTTTGCTCGCCGTCCGGTATTTTGTTTTGCATTCATAACGTGCCAGAAGTTTCGTTAATTGTTCTGCTCAACCTACTTTCCTATTTTTAACATAGTTTACTTTTCAACCACGTTGTTTGCTTGGTATTGAAAGGAGAACTGCTGTTTTAGGGTCAATGCGGGAGGCATAATTGAAGTTGAGTCAATATTTAGGGCATCTATTGTTCCAAACTTCTGCAGTGTTTTATTTTTGCCAAAGGTAGCCAAGGGTACTTGATCCAACGGCCCGAACAGGTTGATTTGTCTTTTGTGAAGAAAGACAAAGCAGTCTTACTATCCACCATTTATACTTATCAGCCAAGGAACTTGCTACGTCATTTGAAAGCTTTTATTTTCCATGGAAATGAATGGAGCCAATTATAAGCTAGCTTACCGTGTGCATTATGAAGCGAAAAAATTAACAGCTTTTTGAAGTCGTGTCATGTGATGGTGCTAATTGGCGCTTAATAGCTCATGTACGCCTTTTCTTCAACTCCTTTCCTCCATTAGCAATTCTCACGTCATTTGTTTCCAATTAACACCGCGTATCAAACTGTTGTTATGGTCTATTCAGAACTTTAGCCCAAAATTCCGGAAACAATTTAAGTTCCATATTCTGTGCTGAAAATTTGATTTGTAAACATAGGTTAACTCTCTAAAACCATTTTACAAATTAGTTTTCTCGTTTTTGATCGATGGCACAGTTCACACTTTTCATCTGAGACAGAAATAACAACTCGTAAATGTTCGACAAGAAATAGTGACCGGAACACAAATACTTTACATTTTCACAGTTCGTATTGCACAAAACGTCGTCTGAACTATCATGGTAATAATGATGTTCTCGCGTCTTTTTTCATCTTCCTAATATCTGTCTTCCATGGCCAAGACAGGATTGACCAAAAACAAACGAAAAAAAAAATAAACGGGCTTGGAACACAGAGTGCTCTTATGGGAAAACAAATTTTAGTGCAAAAATAAACCATTAGAATCGCTATATTTACAGAAACGACACCTTTGTTACAGCATTCCACAACGCCGAGGTCAGGGGTTCGCATTCAATAATTGCAGTTTTATCGCTGATAAAAATCGCCGCGATACATGTAACAGATGTAGTACGTACCTGGTGGATGCGAAGGTAGACACAGTGAAGCGACAGACACTGTTTTCTTGGTCAGACTTGATTTAGTAATGTAATGAAAGCAGTATTCCTTGACATAATCCTTGAAGAGCGAGCATGGAAAGAATGCTAAAGTGGAGCCCTGTTCAACGGCTTTTTGTGCGATGGGTTTCTCGGAATATCTATCGCTCATTACTATAGCATCGTGAGTTCTTACATACTGGCAACGAGGTTGCGCGTATGAAATCATGAACGAGTTTGTGCATGGAAATATCGTCTTCGCTGGGGGAGACAAAGTGTGTTCACCCCAATAAACGTGGATCGCTTCACTTTTAGCTAGTGTTAAATTTTTGAACCCAGTTCGGTACTCAACATGGTAGATTCCCTGCGCGCTGAAGACGTCACAGCGGAATGCCATTCGAAACCCGTTTGACCCTTTTGGCAGTCTTTGCTTGCCATTGGACAGTTTTCGAACGTACTTTCGAGTCACAAAGATTTTCTCGTGGTCTCTGATGTAGTAGAGATTAACTTCGTCCCGGTACTTGGGTAAACATTTGCGATTGTGGCGAATCCAGATATCGCCAAAGCGGGTTAAGGCGGTGTGGTTTGAAGGTGACTCTATGCGAATTTCTCCCCACTTCAGCGTCAACGTCTGCGAGATAAACGCTTCAAAGCGACTGCCAGAAATACGATACTTGAACCTATATACGACTGGGTGGTCAAAGATGTCACAAGGCAAAATCACGGAAATTTCGCGGCGATCCAGCAAAACATTTTCCGTGTAAAGTCTTTTTCCAGTGTTGTTATCGTACACCAGAACGCTAAGTATCCGCGAGATTGAAACTCCTGAATAATTGCTGGGAAAATGGAAATGCAGAGAGACATTACCACCGAGAACTTCCAGGGAGTCGGGAGATAAATCCACAGAAAGACCTTTCAGTGGTTTTTTCCCAAAATCTTTAATATCTGAAATGCATAAAAAAGTGTGTCAGATTTCTAGACATTACTCTTTGTAAGAGCCCGCCCGTTATGCGGAAGGTCTGTTATGTATTTACTCTGCGGTCGGAAAAAGATAATTTACACTAACTACAGTTTAAACGCTCTTTTGTCCACTATTACAAAATAGAGAATTACACGTATCCCACCGCAATTAACCAGCTATGCGAACGCTGTTAGCCAAGAATACTTGAAATCGAAAGGAAATCTTGTATTGTTGTTTGCTGTGTTTGTACTGCTGAAACTGAACTGAATTTGCGTTTTGTCGTCAATTATTTGCTCGCACAGGCGAGTTGAACTGTTGAAAGTGGATATGCTTACCGTTGGCTGCCGATGAAAGAGCGCCGGAGGCTATCAGAAGACCCCAAAGAAGTATCGAGCATGTTTCCATCGCTCTTTCGTCTTCATGGAATGTCTGTTTTCCTGAAATTGTGAGGAATGGAATGAGTGAAGAACATGCGGCGGACTCCACTTATGTCTTCTAACTGTCTTCCTGTGATATGCGCCCGTGAGCGTTTTGCTTAAACCATTAAGACATATAATTAATTGTCCACAATTATATTGTTACATTGTGCTGCAATATTCAATTAGTATTCTGGCCGACCGGGCCTGTTGTGTCCTTTGAAAGCCAAAACAATGTCAAACTACTGGACCAATAAGAGTTTGCTAATTTGCCCCATAGAAGCTCCAACGCTTAACAGATGCCAAGAACTTTGACACACGAAAACTAAAACGAAGGCACAAGTTATCGTAATGCTAAATATCTTCGAATGATTGTAATCACATTGTCCTGGACGCGAGGGGAGGTCGCAAAGCGAAAGCATTCCTTTCTTCTCCGATTTACCTCCTGCCGGCTTATAATGTTTACTTAACGGATTTAACCTCTTTCGTCTACGCTTGTCGAACAGATTAGTAGGTTGTTATGTTAGCCGAAAAAATAGAAAAGAAAACTTTGGTTTCAGCGCAGCTGATATCAAGTAAATACCCCCTCCCATCTTATCATTTACATATATTAAGATATCGCTTTTGCAGTCTGTATGTAAATTTCGTCTTTCCAGCGAGTCGTTTTTCGCACATCTGCCAGTGTAGGGTGTGAATTGCTCCCCGTCATAGACAGTTGTCTATCACGAAATGGGTGATTTTTTTAGGTCCAATACGATACAATGCAGTTTCCAAGGACACCACAGGAAAGCCCAAAATAAACGCACGAGTACAATACGTTCTGTCGATCTTTTGGCGCTGACAAATTTCCTAATTGAATATTCTGTTTTTACAGTAATTACGTCGTGACAATACATTTCCCTCCCTGAGAACGCCCCCATGTTTGGTTTTCCAATGAGACACGTGCAGGGATGTATTGAAGATGTCAATCTCAATTTTTGAAGGTTGCTTGCTTACCGTGACATTCAACGTCAACATGGCTATTACGATTTTGTCTCAACAAATGGAAGCCTTCCAAAAACATCCGTGAAAATTATCAATAAACGTCTCCTCCCATCGTTACAGCATTATGAACACACACAAACCAACCCTAATTTCACTCTCCTATCAGCAGCTTAGCCGATTTCTTGATTAAAATGCATCTTGCCTCCACTTAAAATCGTTGCAATAATTAAAATGTCTGAATGGATTAGGAATTATTTTGAAGGTAAATTTTATGCAAACTACACTGCCGAATGAGATAAACAACTTTGAGGCGGAGCTGGAGTTTCTTCCTTTATCCTCTCATTCGCCAAAACACAGCAAATCATCGCTGCCGAAATACTATAAATAAGATCGGGTTGCCAATCAGGTCACGGAGTTTCGTAGTTCGCTCAGACAAGCGTTTTGCAACAAAATATTGGACGTGCATGACATGGCAAGCTTCTTGAACAGATCAATTTCGTAATTTCTTCCAAATTTTCTGGCGCTTAGTTTTCTAGACATCGTCGAACAAAAAGAACCAAAATGTGAAGGATACAAATAGTTTAACGGATTAGCGTCTACCGAATTTGAACAGCTTCGCGAAAGCACGCAAAACCTCTTGAAAATAAATAGCAAAGAGTAGCGTGCGTGTTACAATTGACTGTCGCGCGTTTCATTTAAATCAAACTACGAAATATACACAACCGAGCTTTCTTTGCGTTGCATCCAAATTAAGTTTACAAATTAGAAAATTTAACGCTGTCCTACCTGACCAAACACAGCAAGACCTCACAGTAATCGGCTAATCCGCAAATGATTGTTCGCCTTGTTTACCCTGGCTGTTTCTTCGCAATCGTTCTGGATAGCGTCGAAGCAGCTTCTACGCCGGTGAAACTTTCGCTAAACTGCCTTTGCGTTTCATGTCGCGAAAGGCCCACCGGAATACGCTTTGGGTTTAATGTCGGATATTGCACGCTGAAGGTCTTGGCTGCCAAATACTTAGAACCGTGCTCGCTTTGCTCTGGCGTTTACGTCTGTTACCGGAAGCATGCCGCACGCCACTGATCATAGGTGTATCTTTCATGGCTTATATCTACCATGAGATAAGGAGTGCACGTGGTCAAGTTATCATTCACGGGGCTGATTTACATCAAAATATACCCTGTCTCCCTTTTGACAACGGACGGTCATGGTAAAGTGCATTAGGTTTGACAGTTCTATTGTATTTTGATGAGGGAGGCGGTGAAGTTTAGAAACTCGTCCAATAACACAAAAGCGAATCATGTTATGATGGACGGCATATCAACAATGTTTCACCTGGGGGCGTTTTAAGGAAACAAGGCTAAGCATCTTCATTAGAAATTCCCAGTCTTCATATTTCCTTCTTCGTTAATGCTTGCTCAAACTTCGTCAGTAAATTTCTAACTCTAGTTTTGTAAGGTTTCCACACTACGAACATTTTTTCGCCACTTTTTCTATTTTATTTTTCATCGGCCGAGCTTGTTTCGATTAGCTCTGTAACGATCTTGTTTACGTTTGCCTTTTATTTTCATCAAAGTAACAATCAAAACTTAAATTTCTAAAAAATACATAAATCTATTCACAAAAACGAGATTCTGACAGGCTGACGAACAGATTAATCAACTAGACTAGAATTTAAATTCGGTGGCAAATTAATTTAAGCAAATGAAATAATTCTTTGCGGATAAAAGTAGGTTGTCCTTGTTTTAAAAGTATGATTTTCAGCTTGCGAGTGCGATTTGCGAACAGAATGTGTGGCAATAATTGTGTTTAACAAACTAAAACGGGAGGAATCAGATCAAAAAATGGAAATCTCAAAATGAAGATTTGGATATGAACGAGGAACTCTGAAGAGCAACTTCCATTTCTTTTGTAGCAAAGTGGTTTTCTGGAACCATTTGCGTCAGTTAGCTGTCAAGATTAGCCACAATTAGTGAGTGAAGTGCCACGATGTGTCCATCAAATTCTGATTTGGTATGTATGACAAACGAGAAAAAACCGGTTACGCGCCATAAAGTCTGTGTTCAGCTCAAGTCTTCTGTTCGCCTGAAGAACTTGCTTCCGAGACACGCTGCGAAGATGTCAAAATACAAGCGGACAGATTTATTTTTCGTCTCTTGCGCCCTTAGAAGCACCTGATCACACGCTTGACATGTGCCATGAATTTTACAAAGACACTTCACGCGTAAACTCTGAAATATTTAACACGAACGGGGACCGCAAACTGAGTGTGTAGTTCAGCAAAGTCAAGGTCGCCAGCAAAACCAGTTATATTATTCAATTCTGTCACCAGAAGTTCACAATTTGTAAATATTCTGCAGATGTTGATTAAATTATTTTTTATGTAGTTTGGGTATTATTCAGGAACTTTGCAACGGTATTTTGATCTCAACTGTACTGGACTCTCGCGTAACGGAGAGAGGGAATCGACTCAGGCCAAAAATCAGCGATGCAGATACAGAGTCTAGATATTTGCCCTAGGAATCGGCGCAAAGCAAACAGAAATGCAAACAGTTAAAGACACGCAAAGCAAATATTGTGTGGGTATTAGGCTAACAGAAAAGTAAAATGAAACTCAAATTTACCTTGGCTTCGTGGTGATTTCTGTAACTTGTCACGAGTCGCGGTTAATTTGTAGTCCTTTCTCGGGAGAATTTGCAAAGGAATTAAAGGCTAAATCTCGCCTGTAACGTGTTTAAATCGTGGGGCTGGGATAATTCGCATTGGGCAAACAAAACACCAGCTAAACACGACACTAAATAAATATTTTCAGACGAAAAAAAGCAGCGCACATTGGATATCAGCCTGAGCGCTTTATCCCGGCGGCGAAAAGAAAACTTAAGAACGGATGCTTCCATTAACTTAAAGAAAAAAATTAAAAAAAGGAGGGTCAAGTCACTGATAATCCGAAAAGATCTTGTTGTTGTTTGAATGTAGGTGAATGCTGAGCGGGTCTTATCAAGGTAGTTTCGATGCTATTTCCGGCTTACTTTAGTGAACGCAGTGGATATTGAATACGTTTGGAGAACTGAGGCCGGCCATTCTGATCATCTTGCCTTCTCATAGGCAAAGTCAACGCTTTGGAAGCAAACGCGGTATTCTGAAATGAACCTGTTCGTCTGAATTGTTAACAATTTGTTGCAGTTTTCTTTAAATTGACGGCTGCGTGACTCGAAACTACGACCCGGGTGTTGAAATCGTGTTAATGACTTTAATAACTCTTAGTTTTTCTGTCTATCGCCCTAACGAATCGGGATGAGGTTTATGATTTCAAATTTTTAATTCCCTTTAGTCTTAAGACTGGTTAAGATACTTTCGGGTTAATTCTTTTGGCTTAACTTCGGAAAGTCGTGAGAACTTGATTTTTCTAGATTAATTACCGTTCAGTACTGTCCCATAAAAGTATCTCTCGCATCTCTCACTTGCAAAGGGAAACGATTGCCGTCGCCGAATTTTATGATGACCAATGATTCTTTCTGTGACTTCTTTGAAATAAATGCTAGCCTTGAAATTTATAAATTAAACTTTTCCGGCTGTTACTTACCTGCAGAATGCAAACAAAACACAGGAAAAAGGTGACTTACTGGCATGGCAAGTTGAGTAGAAGAAAAATCAATAGATCGATGTTAGCATCGAAATATTACTATTTCGTTGCTACTAGCTCTCTGTTTCTGAGACTGAAGTCTGATGGCAGTTCAGAATATGACTCCGAATATCCGCTTCAATATTAACTAAAAATCTTCCGCGTTGGCAATTCGATTTTTCTGATTAACTGAGCGCTGAGCTTTGTTTAATTCTGACTAAATGTATTTTTCCTTTAAATGTATTTTTTTTTTAATTTACAGTATTCGTATTCTTGTCTACTTCACAATACAATGCATGTGTTGCAGGGTAGAAACAATTTTGTTTTTCATTTTAACTTTTATTTGGTCTACAACAAGGTAAAACAAAATGTGCCAACTGCTGGTCTTGTCTAGACATAACTTTTTTTTAATATATTCCGTACCTGATTAAATAAAACGCGTGCAAAGCCCCTTTTAATATAAACAGCACTGACAGTGCATTAGAAAGTAGGATTTCTCAATCATGTTCCAATTTCTAAGATCAAGAGCTCCAAATTTTGTCACGTCTCAAAATTAAACAGCAGCAAAATATTAACTTAAACATGCCTCAGTCGCCGGGGAAAGCGAGTAAAGTGTTCATTGCTGAGCTCCAGTTGACGTTGTAATTGTCAATAAACCTGCAAATTGATTGCTCGTTTCCAGGCTCTTGTTGAGAAAGCTACTGCTGAGTCGAAGGATCGCAGACTTTTGAATTTCTGCATTCCTGTCTAATAATTAGTGGCATTACAGAAAACGAATCATGGCATTGCCTTTGGTATATGCACAGATACCACAGGTTCTTACTGTTTTTGCATGCCATCATTTCGGTTTCAAAACACTACAAAACGTTGATTTGTGTTCTGAGCTAAGGAATTTGGCATACCTGAAACGCAAACGAGATATTTGGATCAAATACATTTTAAATTACGGAAAAAGCGGCTTTCAGGTTTACCCCGCCTTCCCGCAAATCGACATTGTCCATTTTTCATTTGAAGTCGGGCTTTTTTGCTGGCTTGCCATTCCATTGAAGATTAATCAAGCATTCTGAACGTATGAAAGCAATTGATCATCATAAACATGCAATTTGCTTAAAGGCAAAAATAAATTTCGACGGAATTTAATTATAGCAAGAAAGTGTCCATAAATTCACTAACATTTTCGTATAAATCGAGTGTCTTTTGTAAAAGCGTCATAGATTTAACGAATGACAATTCTGTAGTGACATATTGGTTTACAATAAAATTAACTCTTACGTTAAGTGGCAACCAACTTTAAGGACAATTTGCCACGGACGGTGAAGCCTATTACATTTTAGGTAAATAATTCATTACGTGATATGAAGAATTTGAAAATTAAAAGCAAATCGAAATTTTGGTACAAAATTAGTTAGCTTTCTTGAATGGTCAGTCTACCCTACTTTTTTTCCATGAACTAATTTCATTTGCAATTCTCGGCAGATTGTCAAAAAATGAACAAAAAATTAATCTGCGAAGTTTAAAAAGTTTTCTGCCCACACGATATCAAATCCTGGCATCTTGCGGTGTTAGACAAGTGGAAATTGGTCGTTAAATTTGAATATTTTCTATAAGGAACCACACCAACTGAATAAATTCCCTGAACAACATTTGGCAGAGACACATTCACTTCAGAAATTTATTTGCAATAATTTTGGGCTTACAGACACTATAACCATATTCGGTAACGACTGTGACCCCCAATCGTTTTTTTTTTTTACATTCTGGCATTAGTAACTCATTATCTTACAGTGGTGAAAGTCTCAGAAAGAAATAAATGCTACGGAATTTGAGCGAACGTCCTTAAGTGAGATATTCAGCAGCTTCTGGTTAGCATTTGAGCAATTTATAAACTTTACATAATTTTTACATTGGAGAAGTAAATCTCAGTTGTTGTAAGCCAGCTGGCAATACAAAATCAGAAGAGCACTCTCTTCCTTCTTTTCGACCCAAGTGTCGTTGCTGCTGGAGATTACGGCTCCCGGGGGATGCGGGGGAGGGCTACTTGATTCGTTTTTATATGACGAGGCTCTGAGGTCCAAACCCTTACACTTAAGAAAAGGACACCAGTACTTTTAATAGGCCAATATTTCGACTAGATCCCATATTTTGAGTTAAATTCATCTTTGAGTAAATGCAAAATTATGCAATTAGAAATTGAAATAATCCTTCTGGCTTCTCTCCGAAGCTTACCTCATAACAAACACAATTCTTGCATTGAGCACCCGTGAAATGAAGTCCTACGCGTCAATTTCATAATCAGTTTAGTCACGCTAACATTACTCCGGAATAGTGATCATCCAAAGCCGAACAGAAATTCTATAAATTGGCAGTTATTTACGACAGCGCACGTTTCTAAAAGACGACAAACAACTCACCTTGCTGAAAAAATTACTTGATAAATCAAGAATGCAAAATCAACGGAATTCCTGTCGGAAGCTCCAAAGAAAACTAAACCAGGAATCGAGAAGTCCGAGGGTGATGAGATTGTGGTATTTGACTAAAGGTGAAGCAAATCTAAGTAGAACGAGTTTAGTTCTATCAATATCAAGATGTCCGAGAAAGCGAGATTCCAGTGTATTTTTCTGCCTCGTGGCAATCTGCAGGTACCAAAGGGCCACGAAAATGACAAATCAATAGGAACAATTAACTTAGCTCCAGCATTTGAACAGATCGATCACCTAAAAATCAATCAGCGATTCGATAAAGAAAAATAATTAACGAAAATGTTTATTAAACGCAGGCGTAATTACCTAGTCAGGGAGCTACCTGCCTTTGTGCAAATAAATACAATTGACACCCCCAAAAAGGCGCGTGATGAGGACCCAAAGAAAATTGATTTCACCGACACTGAATTTGGTGCAAACGGCAGCAGGTATCGCCTAATATGTCAGAAATGTCAGGCTAAGGTTTGCCGGATGTTGCATTGGCTCATTTATATTATCTTTCTTTAGTCTTTTGTCTTTTCGTTACATTAAAAAAAATCCAGCTAGTGCGTTATAACAAACCAAGGCTTGCAACTTGATCAAACTTATGACAGGCGAAATATTTGTGTTATCATGAATAATGAAAGCTGCAGGATTTGTAGCTTGGCGCAGGTGAATGTGCGGTGTTGTTGATTTGGATTTCTTGAGGGTCTGGATGGGGGAGTACAAATGTCAGTTAAATTTTAGGCTATTTGTCAGTTGTCAGTTAAATTTTGGGTCATTTTTCAGTTGTCAGTTTAATGGCTGTTAATAATTAACTGCAGATTTTAATAATTTCTTAAGGTCCCAAATAAACTTAAAAGTCATGTAAGACAGATAGGAGCGTACCCTTATAACCGAAAAAGTTTAGTTAAAACTTGTTTTTTGGTTAATGTTTAATTTTGTGTTTACATTTTTGCAACAACAATCGTTTCTTTGGCCTTTATACAAATCATCCCATGGCCAATCTACTAAGAACATTACCTTGCGAATCCAAGCAAAAATTGGCGCGTATTGGTCGCCCAGATCTTGAAACTGCTACAGGTGAAATTTCCTCATCAGTGTCAGAGATATCGTTGTCAGAATCTGTATCGTACTCGTCCTCTTGTAGAGGCCGCACAGCACCAACGACCACATAAATGAGACCGTCATTTACCAATGTGACTTCTGTAACATCGTTAGATGGCACCATGACTGATTCATCTTCAACATCTCTGTTGAGTCGTTTTGGATCTTCCGTGATGTAATTGCTCTCTTCGTTTGCCAAAAAGTTTACTTTACTGCAATCTGGTGGCTTCGTATACACCGCTGCCGGGTCGTAGAGCCCCTGCTTTGTCCTTTGTAGTTTCACCCCTGACTGTTCTTTGTCTTAATGTAGTGGACGATACCACTTCTTTCATGGTAGTCTCCGTTTCAGCGCTAATCCGTGGTGGCCTTTGGCACGGGATAATACGACTTGTGGTGAGTAAAATACTTCCCCCCCCCCCCCCATTTTATAATTCTCTTCGAAGACTCCTTTGTGATGATTCCAAAGTCTTGGGAATACTGTAAGGCGGTGAACGTCTCATGCTTAAAATTTGGAGACGGCGTGAATGTTCTCCACAGCTGTTGTGAGTAACGTGCACAACTCAACCTCTTCAACAGATAACAGATGCTTCTTTAGAGACTGAACTGTCTCTAGCTCACCGCAATTGATTGGAATACGGCCTCGGTGTCGTTCGAATGCCGTATCCGAATCAACGCAGTAAAAGCTAGCAATCGCCTTTATTATTGCTAGAGCGCGTTCCGCGTAAATTTGCGTCATGTTACAAATAAACTATTAACTAATATGAATTGTTAGTATGAAATATGACACCCTACTCTGCTGCAATTTATTGTACACGTTTGTTTGGCTGACTCGTCCCCAGTCGTCTTCTTTTTTGCATCGCGCGGAAAGAGAAGGCATGAGCGAGAACAGAGAGCGGGTAGCAGAGGATGATGGGAAGCATGATCCTCTGTTCTCACTCTTGCCTCCTCTTTCCGCGCGATGCAAAAAAGAAGACGACTGGGGACGAGTCAGTTTGTTTGGTGATTTGGTATAAAATATATCAATTATTAGCCGAAAAACGTAGAAGCAGATCTTTTGTCAGTTGTCAGTAAAAGCTACTAAAAATGTCAGTTGCCGGTTAAAATTTATGCTATTTGTCTGTTAAAATTTTTGCTATTCGTCAGTTGTTAGTTAACCCCATCCAGACCCTCTTTCTTCATTCAGATTTCGCACATCACAGTGAACAATTTTGAAGTTTTTAAGTTCAATAGTGACTGTGTCGTCGAAAACGTAAAGCAACCTGCGAGAATTTTTAACTTTAAAACAGAAAAGTAGGGATAGGAATTACGATTTAACTTATGTTTAGTTAAACACTGAGATATAATTCCGCTTGTTGGCAGAAGAGAATATTAATAAACGCCTGATACCAAGATACCGAACAAATAAAGTTGAAAATAAATCATGTTCCTTTTCCCCTGACTTGTTGCTGTCTGTATCTCACAAGGAAATGACGCTGCAAGGCCACATCATGTGACATGTGACATGCTCAACTATACATGTGTTCCCAGTGGCGGATCTGGGGGAGGGGCCCGGGGGGCCCGAAAATTATAAGGCCCGAAGGGCCGGAAAATCCCCCCCCCCACTCCTCTCCTTAGAAAGAAGTCTGGATCCGCCACTTGTTCCGGTGGATAGTTAACTCCTCAATTCAGCCGCCAGAGGCTAAGAGTCTTAACAACAATAGCAAAAGCCCTAAAAGATGCGTTCTTAGCGCAGATGAGATCTAGTATACTTGCAGTTCGGTGTTCTCAGTGAACAGTGAAGTATATTGAGTGATATCCTTAGTTAGGTGTGAGGAAAAACAATCCCTTATAGGTGGAATTTTCAAAAACTCGCAAGCGCAAAACTATCTTCTAATGGTTAAAACCAACTACCAACAAATTATCCGTTACGTTGATTAGTTGTTTATAAACGGAACAAAGACAATTCAAAACAATAATTTTCTCGATATTTTTAACGCGTGAGTTCTGCCAGCCCTGACCAAGCAAAGACTGCAGAAAAGCAGCTTTATTCAACTATTTAATTCCTCTTGTAAAATATTTGCTTTTGCCGAGAAATTTTAATCTGTGCGCACTTTCGTACACACGCCGTGGTCATACAAAAAAAGTAGAAAAGCCAAAGCTGAGAGTTAACTCAGGCTAACCAAAAAAAATTTCTTCTTTTTATCCTCCGGTGATTATAAGAGCGTAATATGAGGTTTGTCTTTTCTTATTCATGCTTTTTTCGTGAACTAAATCGCTGTAAGATGGTGTAAATTTCCCAGGAAACTCAAACAACTGACTCACGCGACGGCAGCTTTGTTTACATTAGTTAACGTGTTGCATACTCAAAACGCTAGCTGAATAAACACTATTTACGAAAGCAATGTAATATTTTAGAGAACGATCCTGAAATCAGTCGATGAAGCTTTTTCCTTCTGTCTGGCAACAGCTGAATCGAGCCTGAGTATTGGTGATACTCCCCTATCAAATTCGGTTTTGATATTTCAAATTATGTAACTTTTAATTTCGCTGGTATTGTCTTCACATGTGCACGCTTTTTTTATCGATGGTTATACACTAGGATGTTCGAATTTCTTTCGCTAGATATCAACTCTGACGGAAGTAAAACAACCAATGTTCACGCCGCTTTACTGATTCAACGGCGAGTTTTGAAATAAACCCGTGAGGAAAGTTGATCGCAATAAAAATTCTGAATTCATTACTTTAAAAAGAAAATGACATGACTTGTCCACGCACCTGTTATGAGGGACTTGTTTCTGCCATGGCTGAATTTTCTAACGACGATCCATGTTTTAACCTATAACCGGTTGCATGCCGTAACTAATACGATATCGAACTGGATTCGACCCTCATTCATGATACCAGGTTATAACAAATAAAATTAATCATGCGAATGCAAGTCGTCGAGTAACGAAAAGTCAGCTGGGGAACGCATTCATAATTATAAAATGTGCTAAAGTAGTTATAAATAAGTGTTTTTATTCAGCATTAATATCCACATCTCCTGCAAGGCGCACGCTTGAACAAAAATGTCTCTTCCCAAGCAATTAAGGCGCCAATAAACAATAACAATCTCCTTTTGAAGAAGTTGATTGGGTTTACACCGCTTGAAAATACTAATTATAATTCTTAAAGCATAAATCATTATAGGTAAATTAAAAGCGTTATTGCCCTCGTTTGGTTTTGTTTTTAATTTATTCTCGTTCGCTCAAATACCGCGGGGTGTTTACTTTATTTCACTGAATCCTAGTTATTTTATCTAGAATTGCGTAAGAAATATTTTATTCAAACTGCCAGGAGCATTGATTGATGTCTCACTGACGTTACCTGTTTTCTTGTCAATTTACAAAAAGACACGTGCACACAAATAGAAAAATTAACATCAAAAGCTGTTGTCCAAATGTTGCCCTAAAATTATCATAATCACCAAAGGCAAGCTATGGACGATTAAAATTTAGTTGTAGACGAAGGTCTTGATAGAAAACGTTTAGGGACACACCGTAACGGTTCAACAAAAGGGCACTGTTTATCTAACACATAGATTTCTTCCCCGTGCATGTTTGCTGCTCCTTTGTTTGGTAAACGAGCTCACCGCGAATTAAGCGAATTTCCCTTGGATTTTGTTCTAAATAAAGTTAGCCTCGTTAAGAAGAAGTTCCACTCAATATTCTCACCTTTTTTTTTTCCTTTCGCCGAAGAAATTATGAATTTCTTATGGTGAGGCATGAATGTTTTTTTTCTCAACTTGTGCGTTGTTAAGGAAGTATTTTTCGCTCAACTTTCTAGTATCAAATTTGGTCAAGTCCACAATTACCAGTTAATATATCTGAGGTCCTGATGTCAGTGGACCTGCATGTGGAAATACGAGAAACTTTGATGTGAAACATTTCTGTTGCTAAGCATCAAATTTACTTGCTTTCTTGCTTGATTAGGATATTAGCCCAAAATGTAAAAAACGCAATAAGTTCAGTGTGTAATATTCCCACGCGTGAATGAAATTGAGTTTTCTGACGAAAAATGTTACAAACAGCGTTCATAACTTCAAGTTTTCAATTTCTCGAGGCAACCTCCTCCCCTGTCCGCGTTTCTGAAAACACGCTGGAGCGGAGGTTGTAGTTTCTTGTGTGCGGGATGGGGGGGATACCCGTCGACACCCGAGCCGCTTAGTACCTTCGGTACTCACAAGTTCTCGTCTGTGTTAAACGTCTGGCTAAGGCCTTGATCTTGTTATGTCGTCAGGGCTGCCCAAGGGCGGGCCAAAGGCAGCTATTTTTTGTCCTTTGTTTTTTTTCCATATCAAGCAACTAAGCAAATTTAAGGACGCTGCGTTATGTTAATGCTATAAATCCTGATAAATCCCATTCCGGTTCTATAAACAAAAACGAATATAATTTCTTAATCCAATACAAGATTTAAAAAAATCCAGCCTTCAACTTTTTTACTTCAACAATTGAGCCTATGAGAACCCTGCCCTTAGCGAGGTCTGAAGGGCTAGTCTTGGAAGAGAGTAATTTTCTAAACTCACTAGATCGGTTGTTTGGCCTCTGCTAACTTTTGTCAGTATTTAATAATTGGACTTTATTACTGTTTTAAAAAACGCTAGAGATATCAATGGAAAAAATATCGTCCGGTTTTAAATAAAATATAAACACGAAAAATATTTTGCCGTTTACAGGTGCTAGAAATGTGAAAAGACCTGGGATATCTGATAACGACTTCTGTTTGCCTTTGTTTTAATTTTGTGGTAGCCGTGCTTCGTAGTTAAAGCTTTTTTAACTTAATGCCAACCAGAAATGGACATTTTACCTGGGGCAGTTTTTTCTTTTTATCCATTTCCTTCGATACTGCAGCTTGTTTATGTGATTAAGAGCTGACCTTTCTAATAAAATCAACAAATATCCAACTGAAGTTTTGCGTGTAAAGTATTTCAACGGCCACTTACAGATAATTTCGAGATATTTTTTAGTCTATCGCGCGCGCTCGGTTGCACTCGAACAATATCGGTGACAACTTGTAAAAAGACGTTTAAATCATTACGGATTCTGGCGTTGGGTTCGCCTTGGATTTGTTTCACTCATGCAGTTTTGGTGATATTCCACATTGACTATGCACTTTGAAAATTCGAACATCCATTAACCTGTATTGGAAAATGCACGCACGAGTCGTGCTAAAGCAAATAACTTGACACAAATCAAAAGGTACTGGCGTGTAAGACTGACATTGTCAGAAATGTTAGTTTGCTTTCAAAACGTGAAGCGAATATCAAATAAACATTTTGAAAAGCTTTTGTTCACCTGTGCATGAAAGGAGAAACTGTCGCTATATAGTTTCTATATATTACAAATAAAATTAGAAGCTATTCGCTTTTTCGATTTGCTTTTTACCCTCTTCTAGCATCTGCTATTTTCAGAGTTTTTATTATACTTACTTAAATCCCACTTTCGCACTCTCAACTACAAATCAAAGGCGCACGCCAGGAAAATTTTTTATCTGTTTTGTCCTGCTCGCATTCAGTGCAGAACTCATTCAATTTTAAGGTTATGCTTTGATTTTTCCAGTTATTGAATTTTGCCAAGGAGATGGGAGAGTAATTAACCTGCCGACTGTTTACGTCTCCACTGGGTCTTCGGTTTTTGAAACTGAAGTGAGTTTTATGTAAGATCGACGAACTTCAACACGACCAGCGAAAATGTGTAGAATATTAATAATTTGCTTTTTCAATATGCTTATCAGAAATAGGTCATTTGGCATCTGTTTAAGGTAATAATGGTTTAAACCTACCTTGGATAAAAACTGATCAACCCTGAACGCTGTCCTGACTGCCTAAAACATTTAGTCTTCGTCGACGTTTCATCCGACTAAAAATGCATATTTTTCATGTTGATGAACATATTCTGGACATATACGCACTTTGGCCTTTTAACGCATTATCAAGAAAATTGCTTTTTCTTGTCAGTTGTGTTATAGCGTGTGACAGGTGGGCTTATATTATGCGAAGAAAGTCATTATGAGCGCAAAAAAGTAACAACATACGCTAGCTACACACATATATTTGTATTACATTTGACAAATTTAAACATCAGATCTTACAAGTTGTTGTGCAAAGCAGTACGGTAGTCTTGCCAGCATTAGCGCAGCGGGGATCTTTTCAGAAGAGCGAATTAGCAACCTTGTAGTTTTTACTAATTCCACCGGATAAAAAACAAAACCAAACGCCGCAAGAAAACCTTTTTTCAGGCGTCTTATGCAAATATTTCTAATTATGGTCTTTTCTATCGCAGACTTTTCTGAAGCGAGATAAAGTCTTTGTCTGTATTGTTTAGTCGAATCTTATTTCGCATTGGTTTAAATTTATGACTGTTGTTGTCAAGGCTTAAAAGCATGCCCAAACCTTACTGAAATTAGAATCGTTCACACGGCGCCATCTTGATCCAAACGGTGAAAACTCCTTTGACTACTGTCACTCCTTGGTTTGGTATCATTAACCATCAATTGGTGTCTTTCTAATTCGCAGTAGTTTTGTGAAAGCTAAGTTGCTTTCATAAAGCTTTAAAACGCGATTGACAAGTTGCTTCCTCTCAAAATAACTGAACAATTAACAGGGTTTGAGTAATCAAATTCCTCCCAGAAAAGCAATTACTGCTTTTTTGTAAAACTGAAATTATAGTGTGAAAAGCTGGTGAGTTGACAGTGGATTTTATGGGAAAAAACATATTAGCCTTAACGTGAAACCGTATAGCAAAACTGGCTTGTTTATTACACTGAAGAGTATACTCCATTTTGTTACTGATAAAACTAGTGCAAAAATCTAGAACTGCAAGTACTCAACCTTCCTGTGTGGTTAAATTAAACATGAACCACTACATTAAAATCACTTTGTGGTACTTCCATTGCATTTAATACAAAGGCTACGTTATAGAAATGACAATCACCCGTTCGTACTCTATAATGAGTTCGCCATATTGAGAACATAGCTACCGCGGAAATTCAAACACAACCGCATTGGGAAACCAAGAGCCAGGCCGTTAAAAAAATACGAAACTTTATATACCGAGTATGAATGAGTGTTGAGCTGACGTCAATTGATCTTCCGCACAGAACACTTTCCGAAATTAACACGAATCGTGCGACTTTTGTTACTGTTGTGTGTTAATTTCGAGGTGTACAATTAAGAACGAAGGCGTCGCACTCCATGAAAATTTAATACTTGAACCTTGAAAGTTTAAAGGTGGTTGGAGCATCGTATAGCCATCGTGGACCTCATTAACGATTGGCCGAATATTATTTTTATTTATTTATTCATTTATCAAAGAGTTACTACCGGCTTGCCACAATAAATAAATTATTTTTATGCATCGCCTACAGTGGTTGTTACTTTCGTTCAACTTTCCATTAAGATGAGTTTGAAGATCAACTAATTCGTCAACTATGAAAATGCGAAAAAGTAATGGCAGTAAGTAGTAAGTAGTGGTAGTAAACTTATGCCCCATTCACACAAACTAAGCATGTTTGATTAAAGTTCTGTACTAGGTTTAACAAAATTAAAATCAGTAACAGAAAACTTAAAAACTAAAGTTCACTAAGGTTCAAGTAAGCTCTATCTTTGTCTCGATCTAAATTTGAAGTCCACTGAAAAACATCAGTTAGCAAATTCTAGGAAGGAAACAATTTTAAACCGTGTTTATTAAACTGCCTTTAAACGTTTTAACTTTGGTGTGAATGAGGACAATAACATGATTTCGAGTGGAATTCGGCAAAACAAACAATTAAGGAGGAGTTACTTTGTCAACGAAGGCATTATTCTGAAAACGTTTGGAAGATCTTTAAAACGATTTTTCTTCGAAATCTATTATCATTCCAACTCCTTTTCGGAGATATTCCACACTCTTCGTGTAATCAGTTTCCGCGGGGTACCTCACGTGAGGAGCGAAGAGGATGGTACAAGCAGGTACTACATTAACTTTCGTTTTTTCGGGTTTGCACTATGTATATCTTGGGAGAGATTAAGCATGCCGTTATACCGTGAAACGGCAAACGCATGCTACATCTTTCATTTGTTACATTTTTATCGAATTCTCAGAAACTGAAGTAGGGAGAAAATCATTCGTTCACACAATACAAATCGTCTCACTTCCGCGTACAAGCGCCGAGCGGCAGTTGATACACTACCTGGTTCATGTGTTTGACGAGTTGGGAGGCAATACGAAAAAGGATTGCATTTCAGCTGCGAAGAACACCGAACAATGGTGAAAATAAACATGGATAGTCGTGCTTTTGACTTAAACCCGTAACCACTTCCCCTCGCCATTCTTTGCACTGCTCGGCCCCAGCAACCGACTGCCCAAGTACCGCGCAAAGGCTACAAATTTCCTACCTTTGTGGGGCTAGAAAATACATTAAATAGGAAACTGCGTTGTAGGTTTAACCGCTGTGGGGTCGGTTTAACCGCCGTTCACCTCGATACTTTCGGGTTTTAAAATCTCTCTTAACCTTTCATTCCAAATATGTATCTGACATATCTCGAAAATACCGTTTCAAACTTCAGTAGGAGGTTTGTACAGTTTGATAATTTCGCAAACTGTTCGGTTCCTCTACTCTACCAATTCCATCCACATCCGTAGTTCAAGGATAAAAAGAAGAAGAGAGAATAACGTCAATATATGAGAAAAACGTACAATCATTTGCTGACTACACTGCACTCCCTGTCAGCTGAAACTCATACCTCCTATCGGCATCTATTTCAGTTCCGAAGCAATTAAAGACATCCGGGGATGTGGAGCTCCGGGGGATGCCTTAACCCAAAATTAGAATAGCTTCAGTTACTAAGGAATTTATCTTTCCAGAAAATTGGCCTGTTGGTCTAGTGGTATGATTCTCGCTTCGGGTGCGAGAGGTCCCGGGTTCAACTCTCGGACAGGCCCGACTATTATATTATATTATTGACGTTTGATTCAATAGTTTGCCCAATATTTTGACGTCACAGCACTGAGCCATTTTCCTTGTTTCAAACAGTGGTATTTTTCTACTTTAAAAATAAGATTAGGCTTCATTTTTTCTTCAACAATGGCCTCCAGAGAAAAAATAGTTATGATTGCCCGGTGGTATCATTTTCAGCCATGCGTACACGATGCTAATGCACCAGTCATTTGAAAGCCGCACCACCCGGGGCATTTACTTTTACTAGGGACTTTACGAAACCACGACAGCTACGTCAACGAGGACGTCGCCAAACAAAAGATTTAATGAGCAGAACAATAGTCGTGCACGTGCGTTATCCATCTTTGTTCATTTCTTTGTCGTCCTCTGCAAATCAACGACGTGAAATGACTAAATTCTGAGTTGTGTTGAGAACGTGAACCGCAACGGCGAGTTTTTCATGTTTCTCGTTTGAATTAAATAAGCGCTGAAAATACAAACAAATTACAAACAAATTCTGATAGTTGCGAGAATCCTACGCAAAATTTAAATACATTTTTTGTGGACGTTGTCGTTGGCGTCGCCGTCGTGGTTCCGTAAAGTCCCTACTGCCAGTGAAACGCAGTGAAAGCCCCGGCTTGCGGGGAAAAATTGAAAGTGAACTCCCCGCCTCTAAACATCAAGCACAATTCATTTACTCAGTAATAGATTATATTTTTTTAACAACTAGAGCTATCACCTGTAGGATTTTGTTCATACCACTGAAGTCAAGGTTACTTATTTTTTCCCTTCCTCTCATTCGTTTTCACTGTTTAGGCAAACATCGTCAGTTGTTCAGCCTCCATGTTTGAACCCAGTCTTCTCAAAGAGGTCGCGAACCACGAACGAAATCCCCGCCAAACCATTGCTCAGCCCCCGCATTATATAGAAAGCCGTGAAAAAAGGTGTATTCCCAGGCTACCGGGGAATCTAAATTGACTGAAACGAAGAGAAAATTCCCCTTCGGTTTGCCCCGGGTATCCCCCAATGGCAGGGGGGTGTGGTGGTTTCAAATGACTGGTGCATAATCATGTCATAGAATGAGGTTGAACATGCTTTCAGCTGCTAGTTTAGATGCGGAAGCTTTCCAGGTTCCGTAATAAAGATCAGGTGTATTTCGCTCTAGTGAGAATCATCTCACGTGACTCTTGTGCTATGATCGTTTTTTATTTATTTTTTTATTTATTTAATTTATTTGCCTTTATGTTACAAATTTTTTAAAGATATACAGCAGGTTGTTAGGCGAGGAGACCTCAGGAAACCACTAGGCTTTTAGGAGAGGCCACCTCGACATCACAATATACGACAAGATAAGGGCTGCGGAGGAGTGCGGCAGATACTAACTCAGAGATTATTTTAATAAAAACTCTAGCACTTTTTTCTTAAACGTAGGAAAGCTTGACAAATTGATAATAGAGGCAGGAAGACAGTTCCAGATCCTAGGTCCTTGGTAAAGAATTGTAAATTTCTTGATGTTCGTGCGACAGGAATGCACACGATAATTGCCAGATGTTCTTGTGTCATAATTATGGACTTGACTGTTTGTCGTAAACAGATTGAGAAAGAGTGGTGGCAGCAGATTATTGTGGTAGCGAAACATGAATTTAGCAATATCAAAGGTGTTGATTTGGAAGATGTCTAAAAAATTAAAATTCCTACATGAGAGGTCATTTAGGCTGCGAATACAGCCATCCCTCTTCGCTCCTCGTCCGAGGGGCGTTTCGTAAGATGGAAGTTGGATACAGCCCTGCTTTAGTTTCGGCCATGTTGCATTGATGTCTCGCAAAGTCCGTTTTTTACGTAGTACCAACCTTGCAGCTTAATTCATGTTATATAGTTTGATTATTTTTGGCTGATTAGTTTCAGCAGCATTATCGTTCGCGGTCCTTAGCAGTTTTCAGTTCAATTTTATTAGACGGGGTCGCATATTAGGAAAAAAACGCTTTTTAAATAATAAACACTTATTTATTTTAGCATAACTGCAGAAGTTCTCGCGGTCCCGTTGGCTAATGCTATAGTGCCTTGCCAGAGGATATACACATAACTGACCAGCTGGCGAACGGGCTCCGGCTAGACGGGGGTGGGTCGGGGGCGGTTGGGCCTAACCCCCGAACCACGTACCTGATGCCGTCACACGCGCGCGGATTGAAAATTTCCACGCTGTTGGTTCTTGAAAATAAGTGACAAATTGCATCCAAACGGGACTCCATTGAAGACGGAAAATCACGTTAAAGAGGAATCTTAGTCCAGTTTGAATTCAACTGTGAAAGAGAAAACGCCCAAGTTTGACGTGAAACTCTATGAATGGAACTGCTGATTTTTGCCGTGTTCTGCCAATGCAAGTGGACTTAACCGGCTTTGTAGTAATTCAGCAGGTTTTCAAGGATTTCTGAATAGAATAAAGGTTAGTTATTGAAATGCTGTTTCTAAATTTTGTTTTTGGGTTTCTTTTTGTAGTTTGAAGATTGTGATGCTATAAATTTCGAAATCGTTTTCGCTGAAAGAATCTCAGGTACGGAAATGAGAAGCGACCGACTTTGAGAAAGTCTATTTAAAAGCGTGCGAAAGCGAGTCTACGCTTAATACTTTTGTCTTCGTTTTTGGTAAAAAACAAATCAATGGCAGTTTTCGATCGTATGTCCTGTTATTTTCGCTATCACATTGTCAAGGCAGTCTGACAGAAAAAAAACTCGGCTATGATAATCGTCTCGCTTTATCGCTACTGGTTTTATCCACAGTGACAATCCGTCAATGTAATGACGAAATTCCCCCAAAAAATTGCAGTCCATAGGATGGAAAACTTCCGTCGATTTTTTAATTTAAATTTCAGAAACCGTTATTTCTTTCATAACAGCCCTGGCCCTGAAGAAGACTAGTTGTGGCTAAGAGGGACAAGTGGCTCTGGGGACGAGAATGATTTGGTCCACGGAATAGTGTTTGGGTGTCCTGTGGCACTATATAGCTGGCAGAACCAAATTGGTTGCCAAGGGGCCGTTAGCAACTAATCAGCCAATCAACGCTCAAAGTCGCGCTCGTTCCAGCAGCAAAAACAGTTCGAACTTTGGTGGCACTCAAAATGCCGCCAGGGAAATCGCAGAAGAAAGTTCGCCCTTCTACAGCTTCGGGCGCTTTAGAATCTCACGAGTTCGTTGATTTACTTGACGAGCTTAGACCGTCCACTGCGCCGGGAAAAAATTTACTGGGACTCGATCCCACGTACGTAACTTCGAGACATCATGTCCCCGGAGTCCCGGTCACCTCGAAGTTTAGGGGACGGCAGATTTTTGGTGGTATTCCTGAGAATGATTTAAAAGGACTTCAAGGAAGGAGGGCTACTTTGGGTGGTTCAGAAAATGTCGAGGAGCATGAAAAACCAAAAAGACCGGCTACTGCTGTCGGTGTTTCAAAGCAGATCAAGGTATATTCTATAAACTGTCTGTGAAGCTAGCGCGCGCATTATGGAATTACCAAGCTTGCTGTTCACGGCTTCGATTGTTGAAATTTGATCATTCCCGCCTTAGAATTGAAAACTGTTATAAAGGGAAATTTTAATGTTTTTTTACGTGGAGAATTGGTATGTCATTGTGGATGTTTCAATAATTCTCACAGGGTTTCATTGATTGCATCTCCATGTTCATTTATTTATTGTTCGTGGCTTCTTCCACACGTTCGATTTGAAGCTATTTTTAAACACTTCAGCATGCATATTGTCGGCGCGCGCTATTCCCTTTATTGCGGTTTATATCAAGTTGTGGATATTTTATTTACTTTAACATTTGTTGTGATAGTAGTGTAATGTTTTCTGATCATGTCAGTTAACAATAAAGTGCATACTGTTCGAAATGGATGCTATTACTTCACTGAGCTTTTGAAGTTGTCCTGATATTAATTATGTGACTAATTAATAGGTGTCGATAATGTTAACGAACACTGTTAAAAACTTAAAGGCTCAGTGAGTAATCGTTCTTTTCTCAAAACAAAATAATCATGCTTATATATAGCTTCCCTGTAACATATGCCTTGTGGATCATCAACGTACATCTATGATCACCAAATTTAATACAGGGACATGGTAAAATTGGGATGAATTGCCAAAGGAACCCTGTCATGAGTATAACTTAAAAAATTCAACAGAACGTGTTTATGACAATGGAAACCTAGACAGTGGCCAAATTTTGTTAAAATTTAACAGTGATAGCACTGTGATATCACCAGAAACTTTAGATCTCAACTTGAAAAAGTCAGGCTGACTTTTTCAAGTTCTGTCCTATTTACAGTCACCCTCTTCCTTAGACAATGGGCCATTTCTGAGTTCCCTTTAATCTCTGTTTCAAAACGAGGCTAAGTGCGAAACTATTCATATGGAGATAAGCTTGTTTTGCACGAGAATGAAGATGCAGGTACAACACATTTTCTTATGAGTGGTTTCGCACTTAGACTCATTTTGACATTGAGGCAAAAGAGAACTTGGAATTGGCCTTTTTGTTTGATATCCATCTCTTTATGTTCTAGGAGCATTTCCTATATTGCTGAAAGAACTTAATCATAATTTTGTGGCTATTGTGTCCCTTTAAGTAGCAGGGCCGTATAATAAGGTTTATAGGATCAGGGATCACAGCCCGGGAAACTGGGATCGCAAGTCATGTTCGGATCCGTATCATCAAACCTTGATGGGAACATTTTTGTGCTTCTCCATGTTTTTTGGGATCATGCATTAGAATTTTGAACCAAAAATGGGATCAATGCTAAAAAAAATCTGCCTTGTTTTGACTCTGATCTAATGAATGTGTATAGCAGTGTTCAAATCCACACCGGTTGGAGAGCTGAAGACTTGCGGATTGAGGCTGTACATACATAGCATGTTTCGGTTTCTTGCTGTTACTGACAGATAATACCATAAACAGGCTTACTGAAGCATTATCGTGACTGGTTCTAAAAAATCTCTATACACACCTCAGGAAAGGACATTGGAAATTCTGATAGAGAGGGGTTCTCAAAGACCAACAGTTTTAGAGAAAATTGAGAAGTAAGATCCAAATTTCCTGGGGAGTGACCAGCAGGGAATTTTAACCAAGAACCCCTGCTGGGGTGTGACAAATATATTTTATAGAACATCACCTTGACCTACATGTAGTTTCATGCAAAAATGTTATTGCACTCTTCTATGTAAGTCGACTGTCATCTTTAATATGGGCGGATAAGATACAAAATTCCGAATGAAGGAAGAAAGAAAAATAAAGTTAAAAGAATATTATTGATTGTAGACTTCTTTCATTTATAATAATTAGAAATATACACATTATTTTATTATCTTTTTTTTAATATTTAGCTTGAGGACAGAATTACTTTGGACCACTTGAATAAAATGAGACAAGCTTTTGAGGTAAGGTTTAACCATGATCTGTAAAGAGTGTTCTCTGTAAAGAGTGTTCTTTTCGCTCTCAAATTAATATTAGAAATACAAGACAGAGCAACCATCTGAACATTTTGAGATGCAGATTGGCCACCGGTCAGCGTTCTTTCTCATACCGTGGAGCCAAACTATGGAATAACTTAAGTAATGATCTTAAAAATGTAAACTCTGTAAAAGCCTTTAAATCGAAATTGACCAAACAATTACTTTTAACTTAATTTCATCTATTTAGGAAAACACATAACTCAGATTTGTATTAATTAATTGTTTACTTATTCTTATTTTTATATTGATTATTATTCTTTGTATTTTTTAATTAACTTGTAACTGAAAAACCCTTTTTAGGGAGTTGCAATAAAATATGTATGTATGTATGTATGTATTAATAATTCATCAAGTTAAAACAAAGGAAATCAGAACTGTAACCGTGGTTTAGAAATGTCATCTTAATTAGCATACACCCTAGATTTTTACGATTTTATTTCTTTGTTTCTCTCTTCCCGGTGTTTGGAAATGTGATGAAGCAATGTCTCTCGTGTTTGATATATTGCTTCAAATATCCTGTTCTTGCCCAATAATTGCATGTAGCTCTTAAAATTTCAAACATTCTTTCCTGGAATTAAAGGGGCTGCAGTCCTGTTATATTATTTTATTAAATATTTTTACAGTCTAAAATGAACTTTCTGAAACTTCAGTCATGCCAACATTTTCTGACTGAAACAATGGTGTGAGAGTTTCATAAGGATTTTCAAAGGTGATCCAAGTTCTGAAGAGGTTCGAAAGATTTCTGAGGGCATGCTAAACATTTCCAGTGGTGGTCTGAATGTTTTTTTGGATCTCAACCCCAGGGTATATACGCTGAACACAACCTCTTACTTTTTTTCCTAAATAAATGTATAACTTCTCTTAATTCAGGGGATGTACTGTCAATGTACATGAACTTTTCTTTCAAATCCTTTATTTCCTGTGCCAGTTACACCTGTATTGTTAAACCATTAATAAAGTAAAAAAGTTATAGAAGTAAATCATTACAAGTTTCGGTGTGCCTTCTTTCACAGGAAGCTGATTCAGATGGTAATGGCACGTTGGATCTTGAGGAGTTCAAAGATGTCATCACAAACTTGTTTCATTTTAAATTCAAGGTTTGTTGTTAACCACTTAAAATACCTAACTTGACCAATTAAAGAAAATGATAATACATTAGGAATGTCACAGTATGAAAATTATTTTTTTGTATCAATTATGCAATGATTTCAACTGATTGGCCATGCCGCAGGCATAAGCTGCAAGTTAAAAACTAGACGTGTAGTTGCAACTTAGTCACGAGGTGCAGTGTTCAGCAATATGTTCTAAAGTTTCAGGGGGAAAAGATGGGACACATTACAAACCCTACACGTACATTTCTTGTAGTTTAACATGAATTTTGGGTGGAAATGATTTAAAATTAATTTAGATTGTCACAATTCATAAAAAAACTGGAACAAAGATAGCCAATCTAGTTTGAAATCATTTTAACAGTGAAACTACTACACACACATGTGAACATATAATTTATGCAATAATATTATAATTGTACCTTAATTATTATCACTTTTTTTTTGCGCGCAAGACTTAATTTTCTTGATTTTTATTAATATTAAATTTTATTAATATTAAATTTAAATTTGAGGAAAGTGGGCAGAAAAAGTTTCTTGCCAAAAAGGAAATTTACTTCCATGATGTCCTGGGAGACCAGATGGGTGCTTTAGCAGGCATGTACTAAAACCGGGAACCCTGGAACACCAGAAATACAATAAAATGCCAATAAATTTCTGGTGTTCCGGGGTGTTCCGGTGTTCCGTGTTTTGTGGTGTTCGGGTGTTCTGGTTTTCCTGGTTTTATTACATGCCGCTTTAGCATGCTATGTTATACATGTATACGATCGTTCCATCTTGTGCAATTATTAATGCCTTCTTTTAATAACTTTTGGTAAATACAACCTCCATTAATACATACACACAAATTTGAAGATACAGCTAGTGTTTGACTATGTTCCAGTTTACAAATGGCCACCTGTCATCACTGAAGAAGATTCTGGACAGTCTTCAGCAAATTCTTGCATCACTAATATAAATACCACTAATTATTTGTTAAAAGCTCAGCTGTAATTAATTTTTATCAACCCATTCCTGCCTGCCTGCTTTCAAGTTTTAAGACTTAAAAATTTATAGCTCATGTCAGTAAATTTAATTATTTCTTTTTCTTACATTTATGAAGTTCAACGCAAGAGGCAGAAATTATGATTGCTAGCTAGCTCATCACATGTGTAATTATTATGAAAAAGTTAACACTTGTCTAACACTTTTTTATTAACAAAATGCATGCAGTATAATTAACTTAAAGTTTATTTTCTTAGCAAGTCACATACTGTCGAACTAAGTAAGATTAAGTTTGTTTTATGCACTATTTTTAATGTATTTTACATGTACAAAGTTATTATGGGCATCGCATTTGCAACTGGTTAATAAAATTAATCATTTTCAATTTTGTTCCTGTGAACTCAGAATGAGGATCAGGTTACTGCCCTCTTCATGAAAATTGATTCGTCATCTGATGGAGAAATAAACTGGGTAAGCTTCACTTCTTGATTGTTGGCTAGGCAACATGTTTTTGCCTATTTAACAACAGTACTCAAATATAACATCAATTGTTTAAAATTTACAAAGATTTTTGTGCCTAGATTGCTCATCTGATGTCCGACATATTTGACATCTGTTTGGTCTTTTGTCACCTGCATGCATGTTAAATTGTAATAGCAAAAATTGTACTTACATTGTAACAGTAACTGCAGTTATGTAAATTTAAAAATGATACTAAAGGTATAAGGTTTTATAAACTACTATATGTATATCGGGCCGGAGGAACATTAAATGTAAATGCATTGATAACATGTCAAATACTCACAGCTTGAAGGTAAGTTAAGAATTCTTTTTATCCGAAGCTACTGTACATGCAATCTTGTTGTATCTGGTTCTTTCCATGACAAATGGTTTTCATAAAAAGCAAAAGTGAGGGTATACATTTGCCTTAAGGTATTTTATCACTGTTCAATGTTGTTTTGAACATTTTAATTGTTCGTCATGTTCCTTGTTTCATTTTAATTATTTTGTAATTTGTTTTTTCCCTTGCCAGGATGAATTTTGCACTTTCATGCAACTTGAATATGCTGAGAAGGAGGATTCATACTTGCGATCTAAAGAGGTGGGTGACAAAAAATGCACTTTTATTTTTCACTAAAAGTACAGTTAATATGTAGTCTACATACTTACAGAAGAACATCATTTTATATTTCTAAATTTTTATCCTACAGACTGCCTTTACCCTTCCTGCTATTATTGCCATGAGTGAAAACTCCAACTCGTCACAGAGGGAGCATGTTATACGACTTTGTAACACTGCAGACAACAACTTCCTTGTTGTTAGCAAGGTACTCTGATCTCATGTCATGTCATTTGTTAGCAAAGGTAATATTTCCTTCTACCGCAAAATAAAAATCAAATGATCTGGAAAACAAATATCTCCATTATATATTTTCTTGCAGGATGGTCTTGTCTCATTTTGGTCGCAAAATATGGAGTTTAAAAGAATGAAACACGCACATGTGAGTAATTGTTGGTGCTTACACTAAACAGTGAGGTAAAAGCTATGCGTCAGTGTATTGCCTTGCCAAGGTACTTTTTGTTGGACTCTGCACGGGGCAGTCTGAGTTGGAGCAATAGCCAGGGCAGTGTGTTGAGTTCTGGGGCAAGTCACGTAATTACAAGTCTCTTTACCCAGGTGTATAATGGGTACCAGCAAATTTAACGCTGGGAGGTAACCCTTCAGTGGACTATATAACAATTATTCCATGAGCCCGCGTTGGATATGAAGTGATAAAATAACCAACGAGCACGTAGCGAGAGTTGGTTATAATCACTTCATATCCAACAAGGGCCAATGGAATAATTGTTTTAGTAAATTCTCAAACCGGGTTTTGCCGCCGATTTTTATTTCCACAATTTTACAAAGCGTCCGGAAATGAGCAAACAACTTCCGGTCACAAGCGACCCGACTCCCACCATCACCTGATTATTACATAACAAAAAGCTGAATGAAAGTGACAGCTGCGCAAATGACAATCTGTCGTCAACTTGTGGCGAAAACCAAGCTCGAATTATTTAAGTTTTCAAGTGTGAAGAAAGTGTTCAAAGTTTAGAAAGATTTCCATATGACGTAAAACTCTGACTATTGGCTCATAGTCGGAGTTTTTTAGCCAATCATTAAACTCATCAACAATAGATGAGCGTGGGCGCTGGTGTCTCAAGGTTGGTGGAGCCGGGCCAAGCTAGCGAGGAAGGAGGTAACCATGGCAACCCGGAAGCGGCCACCACCCACCAAGAGGCACCGTCACACTGAAGGACTCAGTGGAATACTTACCGACCACACAAGGCTGGAACCAACCCACGGGCGGGTGGGAAGGGCGAAAATAGCAAACTGGCGAGCGTGAACGGCTAGCGAAAGTGACACGTGCAAGCACCAGACTGCGTGTAAGGGACACCAAGTGCCCCTGCTAGAGCTTGGGCCACCCCAAGCTTTGGGCGCCCGCGAATCAGCTGCGAATGTAACTCGTGTGAGCACGAGGCTGCGTGTAGGGGTCACAAGGTGTCCCTGCGAAGAGCTTGGGCGTCCCCGAAGCTTGGGCGCCCGCGTACAGCAACGACTGCGTGTAGGCGTCACGTATTATCCAGAATGTCGCTGGAACTGCAGGACAAGCTTTCTGCATCCACTAGGAGAGCATTGCTTTGAGGTTAACTTTGCCTAAATTACATTTAGCCACATAAAAGCTAGAAATGCAATAGTCAGAGCTGAGAATATACTAAAGCATCCTATCATACTAGGGAAACGGGAATATTAGCTATGGCATGATGGGCTTGGACGTAGACTTTACCAAGCTGTGATTTCAGGATTTTGTTAAGTTCCTTAAGATTGGTAGCCTGCGAACACAGATGGATTTCTGGCTTTTGTTTCACGCCGCCGGTAAATACCGTCTGCGAAACTGAGCCAGGATTTGATTTCCATGACGTCAAACTTTTGTCTTCTCACTGACCAATTATGTGACGCGATAGTATGGCTCGGATACTCGTGCACGTGGAACATTATGAAACATGTTTACAAGAGCTCGAACGTCCCGCTGAGAGCGCTAGACGATATATATACTCCAAAGAAACTGTCTAGATCAGAAGAATTTTGCTTTTGTGCAAAGAAACGTTTTCGGCTTCAAAAGAAAAGATTTGTGGAGTATTGAGAAAAAATACTGTGGATATTGCAGCTTTGATCCTCCGTGCAACGAAATTCATTGTACATGTTTCGGTGTTTTTGTCAAAAGAGGACAGTTCGCTATCTGCTTGACGAAATGCAATAAATTATAATTAGAAAGATTTTAAATCAGATGATTCAGTATGCCTTGAACGACCGGCCAAAGAAGAAGTAAGATTGCCAGAAGCTAAAAAATATTGAAATTTGGAGCCACCGCCACTGTTTACGGAATTTCATGACATCAAGCCCTACATTTCTTCGCTCGGAGGCCAGAAATTGTTGTCGCTACTTTCCTAGACCTTCTGTGTTTTCTTTTGGAGATTTCAGCCTGATACCAGTATAGTGGTTTAGTTCAAAGGGCGTTCAGAGGTCGTGGTGGCCAAAATTTGACCTGAACCCCAAGGAAACCCGCTCAAGACTATTTTTCGCCAACTGTCATCTCCCAGCCACGATTTGGGTGATCCATACACTGTGGAATATTGGCCATTTTCCACTTCTTTCCTCTTCGCTTCGGTATTCACTTAGCTTAGACTGATAGCACTTACTCCAAGCAAGTTAAGACGACTAAGGTGATCTTTGAGTTTCATCAAGCTCACCAACGGTGATGAGACAACAATGACAATGTTTTTCTCACGTTCAGTCGGCAAATACGAAAACATTTCAAGAAATCCTTGAAATATAAAAGATTTCCCAAAGCCTGTGGGCAAATTAATCATTTTCAGCTAGAACAACATATCTCATAGCCTCTTCTTGTAGTTTTTTGAGCTTTGGTATCTCTTTGGTATCTCTCGCAGATTTTTCCAAACGTTGACTCCACACGGGAGTCGATATCTTCACACATACTCCTTTGCACCACGCATGACACGCGTGTTTAGTTCTGGAGTTTTATGAGGTTAATTTTGATTGGTCAAAAAAGCTTGACGTCATGGAAATCAAATCCTGGCTCGGTTTCGCAGACGGTAGTTACCGGTGGCGTGAAACAAAAGCCGGAAATCCATCTGTGTTCGCAGGCTATAAGATTTGAGGGTCATCCATTATCTCTCGGGACGAGACATGTCATCAGTTGGTTCTGAAACAATAGATAACAGTACATCACAGCAATGCCTGTAGCCCTAAAATACAATAGACGGAGTGCTTACAGTGCCGACCAATGAAAATAGAGGTTCCAGAGAGGTAGTCGCTCCTTGCAAATTGAGGCTACATAGACTATACAGTACATGATGACCTGATGGTTAATAAGATTTCCCACTCCTAACTCCAGTTCAGTTAGCAATATGCTGTAATGTTTGCTCTATAATAAAAAATATTATTTAATAATTATTTTATTTTATTACATGTATGTTAAATTGTGACAATATTTTTTAGGTTGAGAACTCAACAAAGAAAACTAAGTGGATTACAGATTTTGTGCTTATGCCTCATTTCAACAAATTTATTATTTCTACAGGGTAAGTTTTAACTGTTAACAGTCAGAGAAATTATAACTTACAACATGTATAGATTTTCTACCATTCTCTGCTTTATATTGAAAATTAGAGGACATTTTTAGTAATTTAATTTTTTGGGGAATTCATAAGAAACATACTGATCAAAGATTACAAACAAGGGAATTAATCAAGTTGAAAAGAACAATTTTGAATTACTGAATAGTTAACAGATAGATTGCATCTTGTTTAGACTTAATTGAATCTCTTTGGATCGATAAATCAAAGTACATGCTAATTGCCCTGGTATCTTTTTTCATGTTATCAAAGGGGACCAGAAAAAGTTTAACATGTGTAATAAGGTGTAAGTTATAACTACTTAAGACTAAGTTGGATGCCTTGTTTTCAAGTTAGTTAATATGTATCTACTGAATATTTTTTTTATATAATTATAATATATATTAAAGTTTAATATAAATTATAAGGCACTAATAATATTTTATTAATAATTGCTTCATAATAGTGATAGGGAGATTCAGTTCTTTGAATTATCAACATTTGAGCCATACTGCCAAATCACTGGCTTGGAGACGACTCCGTTGAGAGTTGATTATTGGTAAGTGAATGAAACAGGGCCCATCTTTGCTCCATCTAGGGGGTAATTATGTAATTAAGTGGGCGTGGTTTTGTCTTTTTTTAACTTTTGAGTACTCTATCTCAATTAAGTTACTTACATGTATAACGCCGGCATTAACTTTGGCATGGATTTTATTAGTAAGAGTGGCATGAGTGAATAAATTCATTTACAGGTACGTTACTGTACAGTATTTGCAGACAAAACTACATGTAACTCATTTACATGTCCTGTGAGCCACCTATTCCTTGTGCAAAGGCCCTGGCAGGTAGCATATGCATGGGGCTGTACAAAATTGAGTAGTTTTCACAATGGACCAAATTTTTCTGTTTTAAAATGTCTTTTAATTACAGTTCCACTGGACAAGATGAGTGTATAATTCTTTATGGTGACAGCCAGGTATGTGTACAGTGTACTGATAATCTTTTTGCATGTACAGCTGTATCTAAGGTCAATGTATGTAATTAAAACTAATAATCGTGTGTGTGAGCATTTTTAATGAAAGAAACCTTCACTGGTGATCAAAATTAATCAAGGGCAGTTACTAATAACTAGACAATGTAGACACGGACTGTGAAACAAAAAACATTTTAGTTGACTGAATTGACATTTTACATTTTATTGCTTTAAAATTTTATAGAACTTTATTTCAAGTTGTTTATATTGTAATAAGATATTCATTTCAACATTGACTATGAATAATAATTATTATTTTCTTAGGGATGTGTAAATATATTTATGATGAATTCTGTGGGAGAGACTTTAAGGTATGTTTACAACTCAGAATTTTTTATCATACACTGCAATTAGTACTTTGTGAAAAACGTTGATTAATGTTCCTGATTTTGAACATTCCATATTTTCATTATATTCACAACACGCCAACCAAGAGGTGCAAACAGTCGATACCTGCCAGGAACGTTAACTTCCATTTGTGCCTTAAGCATGAATAAATTAAATTTAATAAAGTATAAATAAACATAAATTAAAATAATTTATTATTAATTGGTTGAATAAATTACTAATATGTATTTATTTAGTAAACTTTTGAAGTCAACAGTCTTATTAATTCTTGATTTATAGGAATTGGAAGAAAATGCCAAAAGTTGAAGGAATAGCAAGTGTTAATATAGATAGGTATGTTAACTTATTAAAAGGCTTTACACTTTAAACTGTGTGATTGTATGACTAATGTAGTACAGCACTCATAGTTCCTGACCGTGTCTCCTTTTTAGTAAAGTCATTGTTTAAGTTATGCAACCTTTAACATCATTTTTGAATTTGGTCTTGTTGCAGTGTTGTAAATTCTGATAATGCAAGATTCACCTGTATCAGGTAGAAACATAATGGATTACCATTTGTTGTTCTAATTGTTGATTCAAAAAATGCATGCCGTATAAAAAAGAATTGTTAAATTAGAAATAAATGTATTAACTTTTTGTCTTGCAGTCACTTAAGGAGGCTCGAAAGGGTTTTCAGCTGCGCGCGTGCTTTCATTGCCCGCGTCAGCTTGGGATCCAAATTTTTATTATGCGCGTACTACATCTGAAATCGGCTAAACCGGAAATGAAACATGCCAAAAACATTTCTTTTATTTAGAAAATTAACTCGGTGACCTACCTTGATTTTTTTGCATGCGGTTAACATCCCGTACGTTTATTCAAATAAAAAAGTTTGGGCAAAAACTGTGTTGTGGAATTTTTTGTAATTCATAAAACGCCTTTTTTAATATAGCTAAATTTCCACAACACAGATTTTTCTAATACTGGCAGGTGAAATACAGAAGTGAGCGAGCTTTTAAATAACGAAATAAAATGGGAGGTCGCTGACTTAGTTTTAAAGATAATTGGCAAAAACTGAAATTTGAGAGGTCTTTTGTAAATGTTGAGGTGTTGCCATGGTAACCGCTATGACGTCATAAACATTCTTAAAGTATTACCCAATAACAGAGTTCTAAATTTATTCATACTTTGTCCGAATGATTGTAAAAACTTTTCTGTAATCCTGCATCGTTTTACAAGTACTATAACAGCGATAAAACTCTTTCGAGCCTCCTTAATTTATATAAAATTACAGTCTAACTGTGAAATTAAAAGACTGGAATATATAATTGGGATTCTTTTGTCCTTTTGTATTACTAACAATTTGTCTTGTACCTGAGATGAATCTGTAGACCTAGAATATACCTCAAGCTGAAAACATGTTTAATTAATTACCCCTTTAGGTGGAAAGTCCATGAAGATTGGGTCTCTCAATTGAAGTATTACGACTCTTTGAGAGCAGTTATTTCTTGTTCCAATCACCCAGACACTGCTTTGGTTATTGGTAAGTTGCTTGTAATTACACTGTATTTGATCGAGCTGGATTTAATTTTCCTGAAGTACTCCTCAAGAAAATATCCCATAGATGCATGATAACTTCTTTATTTGTATCTCCCGCCCACTTGGCGATAGGTCAATAATGTTTTTTTCAAGGAACCCATGCAGCTTCCTTTCATTAGAATTGTAACGGAACGAGACCTCTAAAAATTGGCACAATGATGAAAATAATGGTGAATTGGTGGGTTTGGCCAACTAATAGGGAGCTTAAGAAAACCACGACGGCAACGGCAACGGCAACGCCACTAAACAAAAGGTTTAATGAGGAGAACAATGGCTGTGCACGTGCGTTATAATTCTTTGTACATTTCTTCGCCGTCCTCTGCAAAACAACAACGTGAAATGACTCCAGATTCTGCGTTGTGTGGAGAACGTGAGCCACGACGGCTAATTTTTCAAATTTTTATTTCGAATTCATCGTTGTGTTCTAGATTCAGTTTCGTGATAGCTTTGACAGCGATAAACAAATTAAATGACTTTAGGGTACCGCGAGATTTGTAGATAAAATATAAACTCATTTTTTATCGACGTTGCCCACGACGTCGCCGTCGTGGTATCTTAAGCTCCCTAATAGCAGGGATTAGTGCATTCATGTCACCTCCTTCTGATAAAGACACACGAGTGAACAAGTCATCAGTGTTTAAAGCCAGTCAATGGCATTGAAAACTCGTTCTCACAGCTTCGTCACTCGTGCATGCACTCCCAAACGTGAGCCTGCTCGAAAGCTAATACTGATACTTTAATTTTAGGCTGTTTAGCTGAAAAAATATGACAAAATTTTTCTTTCAAAATTGACCAAAATTGTTATGTCGTGGATTCAAGAAGTGAAGCCCATGAAATGGGATTCTGTTAGCTTTTGATGTTTTTGCTACTTCCAGGTCAAACAATGGGTAGTACTCATGTCGAATCCCAACTGCGAGATCCAACTGGTGCTTCAAAGAAAGTACAAACGTCCACTCTCCGCGATATGCAGCCACGGCGGAGGATGGACAGTGATCAAACAGTATTTAAAGTGTACAAAGGAGTCAAGACATTTGATTTCTGCAAGGAAAAGAATGTCATTGTCACAGGAGGTGAGATTATCGTGTCTTCACTAATTTCTGTAGCATTGTATGACTAGGGGAATTGCTAGTACCATTTAATTTTAGCCCAACATATCGATCGTTTCTGTACCCATTTCCCGAGTGAGATCACTAAAAGTCTGTAACTCGGTAAAACTGATTTTGTTTTCTTAAAGGAATGGATAGACTTGTAAGAATGTGGAACCCTTATGTCCCAAGGTACGCTGTAGATACTTTGTTCAGTTCAGTATTCATGATATACATGTAGTATTAATAAACTCTAAAAAAAATTCTTGCCTGCTGCGGCCCTGAAAAGGGCACGGCCGATTTTTCAGCACAACATTTTGAACATCGCGCGGCCAATTTTCTTCTATAGTATTAAATGCAGCTTCAGAGGGCAGGACTTATTTACAAAAAATGTAGGATTACCTTCTATTTTTGAAGGTAGAAGTAAGTTGTGGAAACCACGTTCGGATTAATTAATTATGTTCTGTGTCAACTCTGATTGGTGACAATGCAGCATTCCTGTATTTTCTTTCAGTAAACCAACGGGTCTTCTGAGGGGACATACAGCACCAATATTTCATTTATTTATTTGTCCTGAGGACGACAGAATATTCAGTGTATCGACAGACAAAACGGTCAAGGTATGGCTTCATTGACGCACTTGATAATGCATAAAAATTGTAGTAACAATTTTTTCCAACCATTTTGCAGGTTTGGGATCTTCATGATCATACTTGCCTCGTGACTGTTCGCCCCAAGGCACATAAGATCAGAGGCGATCTGGCGGGTGAGTATTTTAGAAACTTTGGATGACATTGCCGCCCGCGCTCGGGGTAGGGAGGGGCTGAGCTCTCATATGAAGGAAGGAAGGAAAGACTAGATTTAACACGGTGAGAGTAAGAGCTGATACTGATAAACTTGTATCCCTCGGTTAATTAGAGCAATGCTAATAAAGTAGCAAGCATATTTAATAGGCGATAAGTCTAAGAGATGGGAATGCTCAATTACTGTAGATCCATAAAGGAGACCACTCTTGGCGTGGTTCGAGATTTGATGACAACTAAAGATATCATTTCCCTACCTGGTCCGTCAAAACGGCAAACACAGTTTGGCAGAGTTTTTGTTTTTGTTTAATTTCACTTGACGGCTAAATATATTTGGCGTTCTGTTCCAACCACCCTAAATCAAACCTAAATCGTTAATGACGTTAATTTGTACCCCTAAGCGACACGACAAACGTCCTCGCCCTTGCCACATTTCTTAAATGGAAATATAGTCAAATTAGACTAGAGGGGGTAAGTTTCTAAAGAAACTGTGGTGCTGCGTCGGTGGGAAGTATAACAATATAATTTGGTTTCATCAACTGGGTTGATAATGTAAATTGGCCACCGTAAAGAGATTCGAGAGCTGACCGTTCGAGCGTTCGTCCTTCGTCCGTTAGCCCAATTGATAAAACCAAATTATATAGTCAAATTAGAACTTACTTTTTTGAACACAATGAAATCATTTTATTAGAGTTAGTCTTTCTGGTGTGTGCTCTTTAGTTATATCATTGTTATTTCTCTCTTTTTATTATCAGCCATCCATTACAACTCCACCAGTAGAGGTCTCGCTGTTGCTACATCTGAACAAATAGCTCTTCTGCCGCTTAAAAACAGGTGAGTGTAAAACTACAATTATGACAAGAGTAGCAGTACACTCCAGGTGCGAGTGGCGATCGAACGTGCGAGCAAGAAAGTGAGTGGGAAAAAATGAGGGAAGCAGACAGGACCGGAGAGTGGTGGGGCGAAGAAAAGCGACTGAACTTTAGTAAGTTTTGATTTGTTGAGGAAACACGCTGATTGGTAAGCATGGCCGAATTGGAACGCTTTGTACTGTATAGCCTGCGTAACAAGCGTTCCCGCCCGAGCGAAGAGCGATTTCTGGTCGCGCGAAAATTGGGGAGAGAGCAAAAACAGATAATAACAGCTCTTCGCTCGCTTGGGAAAGCTTGCTACGCAGGCTACATGTATGTACTGCGGAGCAACAATATGAACAGACGTCTTATGGGATCATTAAAAAAATGACACTATTCTCAAATTTCGTAGAATTAGTTAATGTCATTTCACAAGAACATACATGTACCAACATATGTTTAGCTTCTTTTGGGTTCATTTCCATATTTAAACATTCCACTTGTAAATATTTCAAAGGTATCAAGGTTTTTAGATTACATTTTAAGAAAATCACGACAGTCTTTAGTTTGACAAACGCATCTTCCATCTTCATTGCCAATAGAACATACTTTTTTGGATTGCACTCCAAGTCAAACTCCTTTTGTCAAGTTTGTTGTTGTCATTATATACTATATCATATCCGTATTGTTTTCAGGAATTCATCAAAAGATATGATAACAACTCACAAGGAGCCGGTAATGTGCGTGAAGTACAACAAAAGCTTTAAGCATGTCGTCACTGCCTCGGAAAACTCAGTAAGTAAACACACGAGACATTCATTGGTAAATCGTTTTCTGAATTACCGTAAATCCTCTAATAAGCCACCCCCTGTAATAATCCATCCCTCTTTAGAAGAAGAAATTTAAACATCTAAACGTCTAAACATACGTAACGTTTCCTATCTGTTTGAAGGTGATAAAAGTGTGGGATTTAGAGACGGGACGTTCAGTGTTTGAATTCTCACAAGCTCATGGAGATCACGCCGTTACTTGTATGAGTTTTGACTCTACAGAAAGAAGGTGACGAAAAAACCTTTTTGTCTCTAATAGCATTTCTTTTTATTTCGGTTGGAGTGGTTTTCACTTGAATATGAAAAGTGCTTCGAGTTTTGGCGCCACCCGCCCACTCTTGCTTTCACTCATACACGTTTTCCTGCGCTTTGCGTGGGCTACACGATTCACATCGGGTTTTGATTGGTTCGCCAGATTGGTTGTGTACTTTGTGATTGTACAGAATGAATATTTTGGTTTTGCGGCACTATGTGTTAGCCATATTTGATCACGTTTAATCTTTTTTTAATGGGATCTTTCAGACCAGCAAAAATTTCCTGGGCTTCCTTATAGGTGTACTTTTTTAATGTTTAGAAGTGATATCTTCTCTTGTGTGAAATATAATTCTTCCTTCGCTGTTGTTTCACAGATTAATCACAGGTGGAAGAGATGGCCGGCTTAGAATATGGAACTACAACAACGGACACTGTCTGAGAACACTAGAAAAAGGTAAGACTTTTATTTGGATCAATGATGCGATGATGTGCAATGGGAACATCAATGATATATTGCAGCTCTTTCTAAGTTCTATCTCTGGAACCCCATTAATGCGGTCATCCGGTTAGTATGGTCAACAGCCACATTCTGAAATCCCGACCTGCATAATCCTTTGTAATTTTACGCCATTAATATGGTCACTCGAACCAATCACGTATTCATTATTGTCCAAGCAAAACAAATACAGTGCTTGAGAAACAATATTTTACCGTGTAAAGTAACATGATGTTAGGTTAGAGAGGTCGTGACCTTTGTTTTTGGGAAAGGTATGTATAACCAAGTCTGTTCTTGTTTCGATTCTAGGATCTAGTCATGTTCATAAAAGTTCCCTTGGTTTACACTGTTGTACGGATTGAAGTTTCTACATTTTTATTAAAGTATTAGTTGTTTAGAAGTGTGAATGTACATGTATCTGTCAGCACCGGTGGTGAAATTTGATTTTTACCCGTTACTACGGCCACCCCGTCATACTGCCAAATATTTATGGCCCATTGGTGACCATATTCTGTCGTTGGAAGAAAATATGTGATATTTAAACTGACCTGTAGTGAATATCGTTGTTGTTGATTGGTGGTGGTGGAGGTGATGGTGTTGTTGTTGTTGTTGTCCTTGTCCTTGTTGCTGTTGCTGCTGCTGCTACTGCTGTTGCTGCTGCTGCTAATGCTGCTGTTGCTGCTGCTACTGTTGCTGTTGCTGCTACTACTGTTGCTGCTGCTACTGTTGCTGCTGCTGCTGCTTCTGCTGCTGTTGCTGCTGCTACGGCTGCTACTGTTGCTGTTGCTGCTACTACTGTTGCTGCTGCTACTGTTGCTGCTGCTGCTGCTTCTGCTGCTGTTGCTGCTGCTACGGCTGCTACTGTTGCTGTTGCTGCTGCTACTGTTGCTGTTGCTGCTACTACTGCTACTGCTACTGCTGCTGCTGCTGCTGCTACTGTTGCTGTTGCTGCTACTACTGCTACTGCTGCTGCTACTGTTGCTGCTGCTACTGCTGCTGCTACCACTGCTGCTACTGTTGCTGTTGCTACTGCTGCTGCTGCTGCTACTACTGCTGCTACTGCTACTACTGCTGCTACTGTTCCTGTTGCTGCTGCTACTGCTACTACTGCTGCTACTGTTGCTGTTGCTACTGCTGCTGCTACTACTGTTGCTGCTGCTACTGCTGCTGCTACTACTGCTGCTATTGTTCCTGTTGCTGCTACTACTGCTACTGCTACTACTGCTTCTACTTTTGCTGCTGCTACTGCTACTGTTGCTGCTGCTACTACTACTACTACTGCTGCTGCTGCTGCTACTGTTGCTGCTTGATCATCACACAAATTTCGTGATCATACAGTTACGTGAATGCGTATTAACAGCGATGTATCAGTCTAACAGCCGTTCTTTCGGTTTTTTTCAGAGAGCGATATTGACGAAGTTGCAGATTTAACATATCTAGTCTTAAATAAAAACAGGTATGATTCTTCTACCATGTATATAGTTTTGCATGGTCGTTTTTTTGTTTAAAACAAAGTAATACCTCAATTCTTACGCCACTAGAACTCAAAGTATATCTCTGGAAATCGTTTGTTTCTTATTCGTGCTCCTCAATGGTCGGCAGTACAGAAATAAGAACAGAGATTTTATTTCTTAAAATTACAGATATATCATCTCTGTTGGCTGGGACAGAAGAATCAACTTATTTTCAGTGAGTAGCTTTCTCCATTCGTCATCAGTGCCCGCTTTCAGTCAGCTCCAAGAACGCAGGTTCTGGCCTGTTCCAGTTTTGAAAGTTTGTGAAATCCGGTTAAACACGATTGTCTGTTCTTGCAGGATGATAATGAAGATTTCCATCACGTTCAACATCCGTATGCTTACTGGAAAGACGATCTGGTGAGAAGAAAGACAGCATTTAAGTTATTATTCTCTTCTTATTCCACAGTTACAATATATCGTGAACTGTTCAGTTGCCATTACAGGGATTTGCCCACAACGATTCGTATTTCTTGGACTGTTTAGATTCTGTGTAAAACACTCGATCACTTTGACAAAACGTGATAAAAAATTTCAATTTTGCGCGCTTACTTTGTATTGTCTAGGTCAATGGACACAAGGAAGACATTTTGTCGATAGCAGTTAGTCCACCAAATCTTCTGGCGACCTCCAGTTATGATGGAGAGGTACGTATTAAACAATCTGTAGTCTTTTCTTACTCTGCCTCTAAAACGAAACAAAGAACTACTGACGTAAGATTCTGGCAATCCTTTTGTCGCTAAAAACTCATTCTTTGGTGACGCAATACATACCAACTGATAAATAACTCGTATTTCAATATTTCTGGCATTTGATTAACTGGTTTGCTGTTAAACAGAATAATAATTACAAATTGTCTGTTTCTTTACAGATAATCATCTGGAATCAGATTTCAGGGCATATTTTCTGTCACATCTTTTCCCCGTGTGTCTCCAAAAACAACGGAGAAAATCTTTCTTCTCAAGACTGTAAGTGCATTGATTTTAAAATAGCCAATTGCGGAGTGAACGCATTTTAGACGCGTACGAACTTACAAAACAAGGACCTTGATCAGATTAGCGCTAACATGGAAAGCATTTGGGAATGCAAGAGGATGAACACGGGTCATTCGCATCTTGAGTATATTCCCCAACCACTCCACTATTAAAATGCTAGCTGCCAGAAAGCGATATTTTTAAGCTATATAAACAATAGTCTCCATTTGGCGCGGAAATGTGCTCGGATATTTGTCCTTGGACATTATCTGTTTCGAGAAGCGAACAGTTTTCCGAGAGCGAGGAAAACTGTGAGCTTCGAGGAACAGATACACCGAGAACAAGGCACCGAAAGTAATTGCGCCGCCAATGCATCGTGTTGCTTAGAAACTTAAGGCACGCAGTCCCGCCTAGGAGGCGTCATATCATGAAAAGTCTAATCTGGTTTATGTCAATGTTATGAAAGGTCTTTTCGACACAAGTTTCGACAAAATATCTAGTGCAATTTCTTTTCCGAATCATATCCTTACTCCTGAAATAATTCTTTGGCTTTGTGTTTTGCAACTAAAACGTTTCCTTTCCTTTTCTCCTAGTGGATGGTGGAAATGCAATTAGTAAAATTTTATTCCTGAAAGCAAGGGCCATGAAGAAAGATGCTGCAACTCTTGTGGCCAGCGGTCCACAAGGTACGTAATGTAACATTAAACACAAATCGCGCGGCCTCTTTAAACAAGCGGAGCCCCGCCTTTCGGCCACCCTGTTAAAGCAGCTACCTTGGATTCGCTCCGACGAAGGGCTAACGCTCGAAACGGCAGCAATTGAATCTCTTTACGGTGGCCAATTGACATTGTCAACCCAGTTGATAAAACCAAATTATACCTCGAATATATACAAGTTCAAGTTTATATGCGGCTACATTAGTTTGGCCTGAAGAGAATCTCAGTCATTCTCTCCTTTTAGTGTGTCCAGATTTTGAAGCCTGTAGCGTTAGTCACCGGATAACAGCCGGGTTCCACTGTATCTGGAAGTTAGTCTTAGAGAACCAGAATGATCGACTTGAATTGTTATAAGTAATAACGCCAACATACATGTAATGTTGCAGGTCTGGTTCACTTCTGGAATATCTACACTGGTGGAACTCTTTATGCTACGTTCTGTCCGGTATGAAATTTGTTGTTCTCCTTCAGTTATGTTCGCTCTGATGTGTTAAATTATTTAGCAATTATTGAATGAGGCTGAGTAGGATATGAAGAATTCTGCAGGTCGAGGAGGGTGTCGGCCTCGGTGGATAACACCCTCCGAGATCTGCAGAACTCTTCATATCCTGCGAATGCCGAATTCAATGTTTTCTTTATTATTCATTCAAAATATTAACTGGGTAATATTTTCTTCGCTCAAACTTGTAAACCTACTCGCAGCCATTTTGCTCTTTGGTTTTCTGGTCACCAAAAATAACACAACCTCGTCCCCAGGTTTTCTCGGCAAAGGGTTCAATAATCTGCAGGGGGCTGCACTTTTGACGTCATTTTGACGTCAGTGGTTCAATAATCTGCAACGGGCTGCACTTTTGACGTCATCGGTTGAATATGACAAAATTCTTTCCAAATTTGGTCAGCGACAGCTGGTTATGGGGAATTATGCGTGTGGCTTTAACCAATCAGAAACGGGGAAATATTTTGAATGAATAAGTAGTAGATAAAATATGAGCGGGAGATCTGTATGGGCATTTACAATTGCGAGCCGATAGGCGAGCAATTGTAAAGCCCATACAGATCGGACGCGAATATTTTATCGTACTTGTGAAATGAAAACAATAAATTGAATGCAAAGTATTGTTATTCGATTCCATTGTGCTTTGCATTTTAATCAGTAAAGATCTGTATCAAAAGTTAATTCTACTCTTGATTTGTATTGGGGTTTACAGAGCATTCATGTGACCTAAATAGTACCTTTGCATTGGATCTACTCCTTATGAATTATTAATGAATTTTACAATAATAATTAGCAACCAGTTAAGCAACAGAGATTCAGAAGCAAGCGTGTTGTAACGTTGTGTTGTTGTTGGTTTTCGTTACAGTCCAGGAATGGTGTCACAGCCATGGCGTCAGTTGCCAAGGATACCAAGCTCGTCACCGCTGACTCCACAGGTTTGTTGTTGTGAAGTTTGTTATATTATACGTTTATAAATAATGGATGATCAGTGGATGAAATCTAACAAAGCTAGGAGTCCAATCACATCAGCCGTTTTTAAATTCTTTTGTCGTAAGGTGTAGTTTAAGGCGAGTGATGTGGTTGGACGCCTTTTGTTAAGTTCTTGCCAATCAAATCATGTGTCCCCAGAGCCACTTGTTACTCGTGCACAGGCCCAGCCGGCTAAGAGGGACAAGCGGCTCTGGGAACGAGAATGCGGACTTAGAAAAAAGGGGCTCTTACTCCGTGTACTGTATGCAAATGTATAATTCTTTGTAGTTTGGGGCAGCATTTTCTCTCATCATTTTGTTTCTTTTGTTTTTGTTTTACGTCATCTGTGTCCTGTACACGAAGAAGGAGCCAAAACAGGACTGCTAAAAGTTTAATGTCCAGTTAACTCTAATCTTGAGAGTATTTAATGATGTCGTCAAGATTGCTCAAGTGAAGTCTGCGCCTGGTTTTCATTGGCCAGCAGTTTAATGCTGTGTCATTGAAGGGTTATGGCACTTACATATTTTTTGTGCGATTTTTCATTCAGGTTTTATCTCCATCTGGGATGTCGAAGACTACTGCATCAAGACAACAACAACCGAGCCTCCGGAACGTGAGTGTTAAAAAAAATTTGATATTAATCATAACCAAGCACGTGGGGTAAAGTGATGAAAAGGCAGATATTTACTATTTTCACATATTGATCAAATAATTTTTTTTTTGTCCAATGTCATCCCGCACGCCTCTCCTGTTTTTCCATAGTGCGTGACAATAGTTTTGGCTATGCTTGAGATCTTTTAACTTTGGCTAACACCTCCGAGAAATTTAGAGTCAAGTCTAATTCGTGTTTATATAGTCGTTTTCTCCTATCTTGATAAGTTGATCCTAATTTGTTTTCTTTTAGTTTGAGTAGTCTCAGTTCAATGGTGATTACATCTTTGTTTATTTTTTTAGGTTTGTTTTTCTGGCGTGCCCATGTGCCAAGTATCACCAGGTGAGACGTCCACGCCTTGAAATTCGCCATATGACGGCATCAAAATTATGAAAATTGTTTTATGAAGCAATATCGTATTGCATCGCTAGATATATAAGTAGTAAGGGGGGGCGGTTTAGGTAGTAACCAATCAGGAGCTGAGAAAGACAATAGACTATTGTTTAGGGGAAAAATGCGCTATTGTTCATCACAATAGGTTTATTAGCGGTATTAATAACCCCTCCCATATTCATGAGTAGTCGGGTGAAAAGAGTATCCCACACAGCCCGTGGTAAAGAACCAATGAGAAAACGGGTGAAACGGGTATCCCACACAGCAAAACGACTACATATTGTTTCTAAGTAAGGGGGGCGGTTTAGGTAGTAACCAATCAGGAGCTGAGAAAAGACAATAGACTATTGTTTAGGGGAAAATGCACTATTGTTCATCACAACAGGTTTATTAGCAGTAATCCGCCATTTTGTTACGCAATAACAAGTCATGCAAATGACGGAAACGGTGAGAGAATAGGGAGAGTCACGCAACACGTGTCACACAATGAAATTTAGTGAAAAAAGCAATTTTATTTCCTACTATGTACACGGTGGGACGTGTTTGGGATCCTATTGACCCGCGCCCGAGAAAATATTGTTACAAGCAAGGTGTGTGTGTGTGTGCGATGGGAATACGGGGGAGAGAGTGTGTTTTGTTAGACTGAGCGTAGTGCTTGGACGTGAGTTTTGTGCGGGAGCTATTTACAAATTGCATAAGAGTTCTACATTGATATCATCCTGTTTATCCCACTGTTCATTGAGCACTCGCTCCATTTCCTCTGCCATGGGGTCTGGGCGCAGGTATCCGTACGGGTACGAGAAGAAATTCCTCGGGTCCACCACACGCTTGTCAAAGACGAGTTTGTACCGTTTAATTTCTGTGAACGTTTCCAACTGCTTTGCATGGACATCCCGTGTGATCTTGTGGGGGTTGAAGACAGGAATCTCTCGAGCATTTTCTAAGGGAAAGGTGACTTCGCAGATGACGTTTTCTTTTAGCAGGTCAAAGTTCAGTTGTTCTCGTCCACGGATGTTGAGCGAGAAACCGCGAACCTTGCATTCTACTTTTCCTTTCTTAGTTTTGTAGCCGTAATTTTTAGGTCCCGCGGAGGCAAACTCGACGATGTGATCGTCCTGGTCCAACTCGTTGGTGAAGTCCCCCAGGTAATCGCCCAGCGGTAGCGTTGGTTGATCTTCCTGAGAAGAATATATGATAGAATCTGTATCGAAATACAGGACTTGGTCAGGTTTCAGTTGACTGAGACCCTCTTCGTACAGTTTGAGTCGTGCCCAACAGGTGGTAAAACAGGCGACGAAGATGTTGATGTTAACCTGCACAGGATCCGCATCTTTCACATTTTTGTAGACCACTTCTACCATTTCGGGACTGACGACACGAAGGGCTTGAATTTCTTTTGTGTCGTTGTTTAGCAGCTGATGGAAGTCAGCGGCTGAAGTAAAGGTTTGGACTTGGCTCTTGTTACCCTGTTGTCCATACTTTCCCCAGAAACTGTTCAGCATCATTTTGGCAAGGGAACGACGGCCAGGGTTTTTCTCGATCTTGTCTGGATCAAGGCGTATCCCCTCTTTCTGCTCGTAGTTTTCTATGTACTGGTGTCTCTTTTCTGCGTCATCCCCCACCCATTTAGGCCAACCGCTGGCTTCTTGTTTTATTTTCAGGAACGTGTTCACGTAATTAGTGAACAGTCTGTTGGATGATCGCTGGAAATGCCAGACTTCGTGTACATGTTGGATGACGTAGCCTTGTCGAATGGCTTCATTTAATTCAGGAGTGCACCAGGTACCAGTCAAACAACGCTCGGAGTCAGTGTGCTCACAGAAAGGTGATCGCTCGGTCAACGGTTTAGGTTGCTCCTCTTCCACACACTTCCGGCATAATGGGAAGGTGAGTTTACCTCCTTGTCTGTAGGGTAACACAGGATGGTACAGGCCAAGAGGTGAAAGGATGGTACATTTGACTAAACCAAAATAAGAGGAAATGTCAGTTCCCTCTGGCTCTAAGAAAATCACTGGATGTCCCACTGGGTAAAGACAGTTCTTGTTTACCCAGGGATACAAGGACGTAAAGTCTACATACTGGATCTTCTCGTTTTCAGCAGCCACATGGTACAGCTTGATGGCATTGGTTCTACCACCAAAGAAAGCGTCCCGTGGTTCCAAGCGAGAGACAAGATCAAGAGAAGCGACGAAGGCGCACACAGTTTCATCTTCTTTTTTTAGTCGGGTCCATTCACACTCCCACATGGTCACCACACGATAGCCTGCTTGCTTGAGAAGATTCACGCGTTCTTGAGTGGCTTCGTACACATCCTGCATGCTTTGATCTCCCAACTTTTGATGACGTTCGTGACGACTGGGATGACATTTTGGACAACCGTGCCAGTAACATCCGTTGAATTCGTAGGCTGTACTGGTAACTTTATCCAACCCATCTGGGTGAATTTTACGAGCTCCATGTGTAATGACTCGCTCGCCACCGTTGCGAGCATGAGCAATGCGTTTCTTAGCATCACGGTTAAGGTAACACAGCCATTCCAAGGCAGCATGAGAATGAGGTTTCCCCTGATTGTGCCATCCAGCCACAGGTTCTGAGGCCAACGTGTTTGCTTGCAGACACGTGGTACGGTAGTACAGGTTGCATGCAGATGCGATCGTGAGGCATTTCTCGATAGGATTAAAACCTGCAATGGCTTCAAACTCTTTACAGAAGACATCACATCCGTCTTGCAGCAATTTTACGTCCGAGCGGCAGTAAGCGAGCAGTTCGGCTTGAAGATCAAACACATAATGGGGATCGTCTTTTTTCTGTTGGTACCACTTGTCAAACTCGGCTTTGCGGGTGGGTGACATGCTGTCCGGGTCGTAATAATCTCTGGCTGGTATAGGTCCCGCATACGCTTGATTCTCCACGGTATTGAAGAAATGGGGAAAGAACCCCTTTTTCATTTCTGTCAAACCAAAAGCGCGAGGAAAAGACGATAGTGGCATTTGGAAGAAACAAAGTGAATCTTTGAATGCAATATCTCCACCATTGATGTACATGGCTAGGATTTTGGCTCCATTGACGATTTGTTCTGGACAGATTCCTTGCTGATAAAGTTTGTCCAAGATGAAATAAGAGTCGAAGCCTTGCGAATTGTGGGCTAAGACAACGAGTTTACAATCCAGACTCAGTTCTCGTAACCAATCAAGAAAATCTTCGATGCAAGTGGTGCCTGGAAACGTGTAGTCCTCGTTACTGTTAGAAGTTCTGGCACAGACAAGATCAGGCACATGTAAACCGCTCTCTTGCATGGTTTCAGTGTCCCAGCTAATGAAGATGGTCTCTTTTTCTGGTGTGGCTTGACTTCCAACCGCTTTACGTTTACGCTGTTGTCTTTTCTTCTTTTTGGCCTCTTCCAAGTCGTTGGGATTTTGTATGTAGCACTGGTGACGATGCAGATTATGATGTTCTTTGCAAGAGGGGCATTCAGCGGTTCCACACACGTGTTGGGTTTCCAGTTCGCGAGGTCTCAACAATCTGCGACAAGTTGGACACTTGCGCTGAGTAGCACACACGTTTTTGATATTCTTGGAAGGGTTGGCCTTCTTTCCATCCACTGTCGAGTACGTATAGTGGTTTTCTAAGCAGCGCGACCCGAAGAAGGAGCGATGACATCTGTCACACGGAAGAGTAGCAGCTTCCCCATGGGTATTGTGGTAATCTGAGCATTCCGTTTGATGACAAGCTCGGCATTTTTTCCCATTACACGAATGATGCTGCATGTCGTTGGTGTTGAAACCTTTTTCGCAGTCGAGACAAAAGTAGCTGCATCCGAAGAAACCAGGTAAGGAATGACATCCATGAAAATGATCGCCGACTTTGATCAGTACGAGTTGTTTCTCTTTGGGTTTGGTGGGTCCTTTGAAGATGATTTGGTAACCATGGTCTACAGACACCACGACAATCTGATACTCGGCAAGATGGTCCTGGAACGTCTTGATCTCAGGTAAACCACAAGACTCCTCGGGTACGCCTGCAGCACGGCACAAGTCTTGGGCTTTCTTCTTCTGAATCGGGAAACCTTTTTGTAAACTCCGGTACTCTTGATGTTGACTGCCCAGATCACGAAACGCTTTGAGGGTGACCAACGCGCGGGGACAACACAGTTCGTCGAGGTTCTTGATTTTCACGACACTCTTTTTTACATCCAGTAATTTCTCAAGAGCAGCGCTTCCCTTGCGTAAACGTCTGTTACTTCCTCCCTTACCAGGATCACGAATGTGTGACACATGTAGAGAGAAACTGTCATCCAGTCGGAACTGTTCGTTCGAGTTCAACATCCTACCAATCTGTTCCATAATTTCTCTAGCGGCTAACGTGTTCTCTTGCCAATCACGTACTCGCAATCGGGCAGAATGGTACGAATGACGTAGGCGGTTTGAATTCATGTTGATTAGAAGATAATCGTCGGGATGAACTTCAGGATCATCCAACACTTGATTGTGAACAGCACGCTGAAGTGCCTGGTCGATTTGTCGAGGTAAGATTTGGCGTTGGTTACGTGGGAACACTCCTCCGCCACCTCGTTGCACCATTCGCGCTACATAATTGCGATGATGCACCCCCAAGTGACGAACGCGGCGGTCTAGATGTGGTGTCAACACAAAATCAAATCCTTGTTCGAATTCATTGCCATGAGCCGCTAACACTCTATCGTCTGCTTCATCTGCATCGAAATAATCTTGTGTCATGTTGACCTATCGAAAAAAGGAGAATGCTCTCAAGACCAAACTACGTTTGCGAGTGACGAGAATGAAACGGGCTGCTGTTTATTTACTGTTTACCAACCAATCAGAATATTTTACGTCCACAATACTATTCCGAGACACCTGATTCTATTAGATACATTTAATGTCTGTTTACTTGAACTCTTTCAAGTTTCCAGCTTTCATTTAATTGTCAACAAATTGGTACGGATTGGTTACCGTCTGACATGCTAACTACTTAAGTTTTGAATTAGCGATAAGATGAAGGGAGATAGTATTTACTTTCTAGCATATCGTTGTCCAAAGATTCGTTCGCCGTTATCCAAAGATCTCAAGGGAATCGTTCATGAAACGCAGTGCACTGCGTTCTGGATTATATATCTTTCAGGGGGATGGGGGTATCCCACACTGCACGTAATTATCAATCATTGAGAAGGGGATGGGGTATCCCACACTGCACGTAATTATCAATCATTGAGAAGGGGATGGGGTATCCCACACAGCACGTAATTATCAATCATTGAGAAGGGGATGGGGTATCCCACACAGCAAATAATTATCAACCATTGAGAAGGGGATGAGGTATCCCACACAGCGTGTAATTTACATCTATTTTTTACCCAAATTGTCATTAAATTGTTTAAAATAAAGTCGAAGAGTCTGAAGTTTTCTTTGTAACATTATCGTTTATTAAACTACTTCAAAGACAGAAATTGATTACAATTTTAACGCTTTTTTGGCTTTCATAATTCTCTTGACAATTTTTTCCGTCGTAGTCTTCCTTCCAGGTAACTTGTCGATAGCCTTGATCATCTTCTCGTCGGCTTTCCACTTGTCCCTCAAATTCTTAGCGCGGCTGTAATCGATATCGTGCTGTTTAGCAATCTTGTCAAGTCGATTGATTCCCGCGTCGCCTCGTTTCAGTCTCTTGGCCAGTTTTGTCCCAGGTCCCATGTATTGATACCCGGGCCAATGAAATTCCATCCCGGTCTTTGCCAGTAGCTTTTGAAGATCAAGTCCACTGCCTTGAAAGATCTTTCGTCTCTTAGCCGTCTTCCTCGTCGGCTTCGTCATAGTTTAGCTGTCGACGCAGTTTTTTCTTCTTTGCCCAATCTTCCCAGCCGAGTCGAGGTTTTAAACGTTCGGCCTCGTTCCTACGCTTACCTCTGCCTTTTTTGTCTTTTTCTTTTCCCAAGAGGGTGTCAGCTTTTCTCAGAAGTGTTCCCAGTTCTGAATCGGGTGGAATGGGTGATTTGGTGGGAGGTGATTTATTTTTAACACTTGCCGTGGAGGGTTCTTCTTTGATCCTTGGTTTCTTTGAATCTCGAGAAGAGTTCTTGATCAATTGTTTGAACATGGTTTCCAATGGTCCACTCACCAATACCCCTTCCTCTTCCTCTTCCTCTTCACCGACACTACTGGTAGACAATGGAACAACTTGTCTGATACGTTTGGTCAATCGACCTCTCTCTCGAGCTAGAGGTTTAATTTTCTTGACGGCTAAAGCAGCGGGGATCGATTTGTCTTTGAGTAACAGGTGACTTTCGGCGGCCAAACGACCTGCTTTGTTCAACAAAGCATTGTCCGTGATTTCCCCTTTGTAATACTGAACCAATTGGTCAAACTCTCTCGTAGGCACCATCATCACCTCTTCTGTCATGCTCGAAATGTTGTTCGAGTAACGATTCGTAACACGTTTGCCAATAGTGGGCTTCTTCCGTCAAGTCTTTGATTTCTTTTTGCCAGTTGCGTCGTGCCACGATGCACTGCTCGCAAGGAGTGATCGTTTTGCCAGGCGGGGTGGTGGCACTTATCTCTTGACAAGCGAGACACGATGCGTCGTTGTACTTGAGCGCCAAATGCTCTTGCATGAGGTTGTCGTAGGTTTTATGCCATCTGTCTGAACTCTGTTCCAATTTGGCGTTCCTGTCGTTGGCTTCCTTCAATAACTGGACGAGCCTGGTGTTGCTGTCTTTATATAACTTCAGCCTCTGCTCTTGCAGTGACATGCCTTGAATACGTCGTGTAAACCTTGCCAGAATCCAGCACCCTTTTGTTTTTGGAGATGTTCTCGTCGTCTCTTCACTGAGTTTTTGCGTTTCCCCACTTCGCGTAGCGCGGTCTTATAGTGGCGAAGTTTAGCCATGGTGATCGGATGAACAGGAATTCTGTTTCTTAATAGGTTGAGGACCATTTCGCTCACGGCGTTGATCTGATCAGCATTAGCGTGTTCTAACATCTCCTGTCTTCTGTTCCTATTGGCCTCTTTAAGAATAGCCTCCAAGAAAGGACGTTGTCTGCGTAATCGAATCATACTTCCCACGGAGCAGGACGCCTGTTGTAACTACCCGTGACACCCTTTGCACCCATTCTTTTATATCTCTTGTCCTTTCCAAGTTTGTACCCGATCGTGGCAGCGTTCTTGAGAATACCGAGCAGGGCGCCACCTCGTTGTCCTCTGCGATAATGATCCACATTGTCTTTGACACCTTTTGCTGCTTGACCTGCTAATTTTAAAGTCAACGAAGCAAAGGTAGGTGAGGGTCCCGACAAAAACATACTGGCACCTTCAGCGATCTTGTCCACCAAACGCGTTTTGCGCCGAGCTAAAGCCCCACCTCTCTGTTTGGTTCTTCTCCTTTTTTTAGTCTTGGACATTTTGTTCACCTTCGTTTTCGTCGTTGTTTTCGTGCTACTGCTTCCAATCCCTTTTTCACACCATATCCGGCTGCTCCAGATATGCCACCTAACGCTGCTGCTTTCCCTCCGGCTATCAAAGCTGGAATGAGTGCTGCCAAGGGTAACAATCCCCCTTTTTGTGTCTTCCTACGTCTTCTTGGTTTTCTACGAACTGTTCGCTTACCCATCACGACACAAACTAACACTCATACGGCAGTGCCTCTGCTTTTATCGACGTGATCGTAGCGGAATCGTTGTTCGTACTCTTGTACACACTTGTCGGACACGGGTGGTACGAAATCCGTGATTGTGTCATCTAAAGTTTGCATCTTGATCAAGAATCCATCGAACTCATCCATCGGAAGACCGCGCACGTAGGTTCTCATTTCAATCAGCGTCTTGTCGTACGTGGTGTAGGCAAAGCGACACATGTCGATTTTGAGCGAAAACTTTTTGAAATCGTTCCATCCTTTGACTACAGTTCCAGCTGCAGTTAAACAGGCAATAAGGGTACTGTTTTCCAAGACGGATCCTACCACGATACCTGCTGCCACAATGAGTAAAGCCAACGCGTTCAAACAGCCATGGCACCACTTAAAGAGGTAAAACATCTGGCGATGACACCACCACTGACGGTGGTAAAAGGCAAATAACCCATCCAATCGGTACAGCAAATCTGGCTTTACCGTCTGGGCACTTTTCTTGGAACCATTCATTAGGGATACGATTGTGACGGAATCTTGGGAAGAGCTCATCATGGTGTCTCGATGAATTTGTGACATCGCATACATCCCTCGTCTTTTAAAAGGTGACTGAGAATCCTTTGATCGTCCGAGCTTCCAGGGTGTAAATCCAAGACCATGTACCCAAAGGGACGTTCTGTCAAGCGTTGAAACGTGTCTTGTAAAACTTGCCATTGGGTGGGAAACGCCTGTAATAGCAAATTTCTCATACCTAATTGATCTCGTGGATTCTTGAAGGCCACGATGTAGTGGGCATTACGAGAAATGCTCTTTGCGTATTTTCCGGGTGGGAACATATCCTGGCACAAATACAACACCGTTACGTTCTGATGATGAGAATGTTTGGTGAACAGATCCAGCACGCGTTTATCGTTTCCGCCCTCTTCCATTAAATCGTCTAGCACGAGTAAGCCTCCGTTTGGAAACCACTTTTTCAAATGGTCTGTATCAGGTATTCCTTCGTGAAACTTTATGCCATTTTCTTTCATGGGTCGGAACCCTTCTTGCCATGCCCCGTAGCAATAATGGATTTTTGAGGGTCTGGTATGAAATAATTCGAGATTGTTCAGTAAAAGGTTGGTGGTAAACACTGTTTTCCCACAGCCCGACGGTCCAACGATCATCACACTCGAGGGTGTGTGAAATCGAAACGCTTCTACGCGCTCCATCGTATCTCCCCAAAAATGAACGCAAACAAAATGGAACAACGCAATTTATTGGGTAACAACAACACTTTACTTTTTCAATTACATTGATGATAATAAAATTTGCACACACGTTGCCAGTTCAACTCATTTACAATCAGTTTCTTTAACATTTGTCCTACTTTATGGTCGTTGTCTACATAATCATGTTTTTTGAATCGACTCAAGTAATCGTTCATGCTTTGGCCTCTCGCTCTGTCTTTTAAATAGAACAAGGCGTAATCGCCACAACTTTTACTGTAAATTGATTGGAGAGACTGTCCATTCTTGACTAAGTATTTCCAGTGGGTCTCCAACCAGTCTTGCAAAGGTTCTGTTGTCTCGTAGGAGTTCAAAGGTAGGGCGTAACTATCCATCACCTCGCAGACGTTACCGCTATGGGTCCAAAGCGCCAACCAATGTTTGCCAGGTCGGTTGTGCGGGTCCGTGTTCACAATGTAACCTCGGGATTCTTTCTTGACCGGTCGACGGGGTAAGCGATCACAGGGCACTGTCCCGTAAAAGTAGGGTTTCAAGATGACGTCCTCTTGCGCCAAATAATCCAGTTGCACATTGTTCAAAGGTACTTTCTCCATTAGCGTTGATAAATGTCGTACAACACAGCTTTGTTCTTGTCAATCTCCAAAAGGTTCTCAAACTCTCCGTATAGGATGACAGTGATGTTGTTACCTGGTGGTACACCGAAATTGAGCACGATCTGTAACTCTCCTACCTGCTTGGGGTTTAACACTGGACTGTCCAAACACCCATTGGCTGCGTTGTCAAATACAAACAGGGTGCAATTTTTGCCTTGACCCCAATCTTTGCTTCTCACCATGTTTCCTTTCTGTTTGCAGAAACATCCCGTGGCTTGTAAGAACCGATAGTAGCCTCTCAGGTCTTGGGTAGCATCATTGTGTACCAGCTCCAGGGTTTCATAAGGGTACTCTTCTCCTCTCACCAACTGTCTGATGTTACTCACACCAAATTTCTGAAAACAGAACGGGTCACGTGTCACATTTCCATTGAAGGCTTCTGACGACACGAGTCCCACGATGACCCTATTAGGAATTCTGCCTTGAAACAAATTGTTACACTCATATCTCTGCTGGTTTCCTTGCATGTTGAAGGTCCTGATTTCGCTTCTCACGGTTGGGTAAGTCACTATGGTTCTGTTGACATTCATTTTCGTCATCAGCTCACGGTAGACGCTGGGGTTGAGTCTTACTTGACACAGATACATTCTCACTTTGACGTCTTCGTGAGTCAATCTTCCAACCACATTCACACCGTTCAAGAACAAACTGGGAGAATTGAAGTACATCTGGATTCCGATCTGGACACCTGGTACCAACAATTTGTTTAAGTGGAACACTTCAATGTGGGGTGTAAACCTCATCACGTGTCGTTTTCCATCCGTGTAATTGCCTTGTTCTGCTTTCATGAGTTTCACGGAGGTTTGTTGATTGAAGGACAATGCTTGAAAAGCTTCGTGTCCTTCTCCATCTGTGTTTATGTTGTTAACAGTCAGCGGTGTTGGTAAGTCCAGGGCATTGTACCAACCTTGAGGTTTCAACACGGTTTCTCCATCATCTCTGTCGTAGTTGAGCAATGTTTCCAGGTATGCTTTGTAGTGATACGTGTCAGTCTGAGGACTGATCAAGGTGCCGTTGAGTCTCACACTGATCTGTTTGAAGAGGGTATGAGCCAAATTGTTCACGACCCAAAGGTTCGTGCCATCGACAACATTATCACCATTTGCTAGTTTGAGCGTCAACTCAATCTCGAAGAAACTTCGACTGAGATCCACATAATCTTCTTGAGGATCCACTTGGAATTCCACAGGGTTGATACCTGTCGTGTAGGTCTGAATGGGAACGATACGATAACTGGACATGCTGAGATCAGTGGGTGGAACGGTGAATAGGTCCAGGTAAGGATTTAGGATCGATTTGGAACGCGGGTGCAAAGTCCCACTGTCTACCATGGTATCCGTCATTTTAGTCTTTTTCTTCTCCTTTGTCTTCTCGCTAAGGTGTGATCCCACTCGTAGCCAAAAGGCTTACTGACCTCAGGACCAATCCATCCGCCTTTTTGTACCTTTCTTCTACGCTTCATGATTCGTTCGTCTGCACACTGCGTTACCAACCCCCTTCTAGATTTGACAAGTCTTAAACTTCTGGAGTAGATGGGATTCATTCGTCGAAGATGTCACTGAGTTTTCGTTTGACGTTTCTATCTATGACTTCGTAAGCTTTACGTTTCACCGCTTGTTTAACACTCCGTTTTGCACCCTGTTTCGCCTTTTGAATGCGATCTCGAACGTCGCGGCCGCTTTTAAACCCTTCCAGTCCTCCCATAACACTCGTTTTCATTAGTTCGTGAAAGAATCCACCTCCAACTTGTGGGTCAGGTCTGAATCGTGTCAAACTTCCGCCTTTCATGATCGCTTGAAGTGAAGGGTGAGGATTGTATTTCCTTTGCCAAACTCGGTGAGTTCACTTGTTGTCTCCGACACTTGCGTCTCTATAATGTCCAATAGCTCCTTGCGTAAGGGAATATATTGAATGTGGAGCGGTTCAAAATAATGACTCCCATCTCCGGTGCGTCGATAATTGACTTCTCGCAATAGATCCGTGACTTGATTTCCCACCACGGAACTTCCACCCACGTCAGAATAGATGAACAAGGAGCGTGATGTCGAACCCACAATGTTTTGAAAGGCTTTGTTGAGATTTATGAAGCGCCAATCACAATTGATACTCAGATGCAGAAATTCTTCTCCTATCAGCCAAAACAGAGGTTCACCCCTATCGTTTTTCAGATCGTGCGTTATCATTTCTAAGTCAGGTACCGTATCGGTGAAAAACTCTTGACGTATATTCGGACCCAAGTCATAATTTCCAGGATTCCTCTCCTTCAGCCATCCCATCATTAAAGCCAATATTTTATTGATCTTCAATGCTGGGGGGTAAATTGCGCGTACGTGTGTGACCTTGTTATCCGTCAGCAAGTCTTCTCCATCCCAACGAAACTTCACGTACATTCTCTTTTTATCGGGTGCTGTATAGGTGCTACCGAGATGAGGTCCAGCGTAATTCAAAATGCGACGTTGCTCAAAAAAGGTGATTACACTCTTCATGAATCCAACACCATCAATGTACTCAAACACGGTCTTGAGATCTTTAGGATCGTAGTGGGCTCTACCAAACTTGAGCGTGCCAGAGGGATATTTCATGATCCAATCCATCGTAAACAGGATTTCGTTAGCATTGGTCAACTTGGGGGGTTGAACTTTGGCATCGGGTAGCGAGATGCTGCTCAGTCCCACTTTCCAACCTGATCCTTGCAACCGAATAGGATTGGGTAAGCGAATCTTGAAATGATTGGCTTGGTTCTGCGGAAACTCCGCGTGGTTGCCATGACTAGGTAAGGTGATGTAAAACTCCTCATTCATCTTCAAAGCTTTTCTAAGGCACTCTTCTCGATCCAACTGTCGTACTTGTCTGACCAGTCTTTCCAGCGTACTAAGACTTTATTGCCTTTGCGTTTCAAGATTTTTTCCACTCGAAACAAATCATTGTCTTTCACTTTCACTTTTTGCAAATCTTGACTGTAAAAGGTACCTTTGACGGGTGTCCCGTCGAATTCTTCCAACTTGTACGTGGGAACGACTCCCGGTACACTCTGTCGTACCGTAAACACTTCCTCCGTCCAACCTGGCAGATACCCTTTCTTAAATGGTCGGAATTTTTTGTTGAGTCTCACCCGATCATTGGGTTTCAATGCTGGTTTGACTCTTTTCCCAGAGAGACGTTTGCCATACATTCGATCCCACACTTTTTTCTCGTTCTCTGCATTCACCTTCTCAGGAGCCATACCTATGGTACGGTGAGGGGAGGCGTTGTACCCTGCGACCAATTTGGGTAACACGTTCAAGAAACTCAGGGTGTTCTTTACAGTAAAATAACGATACAGTCTCTCCTTGAAAGTGCGGTTGAAACGTTCCACGATACTGGCCTTGGTGTCGCCAAAAGTGGAGAAATGATGAATGTCTTTTCGTTTCATCAACGCTTGGAACGTGTGATTGTAGAATTCCTTGCCATCATCCGTCTGTAGATTTTTAGGTTGACGTCCTTTAACACGTTTCAAAATCGTGGCAAACGCATCGGTGACCGCTTTACCCGTCTTGTTCTTCAAAGGTTCCACCCAGGCGTACTTGGAAAACGCATCGATCACCGTGAGCAAATAACGTATCCCCTTGTTCTGTTTGGCAATGTTTTGCACTTCGATCAAGTCGGCGACCCATTGTTCGTCGATTCCAAATACCAGGACGGGTAGCGTGGGATAACGTCTCCTTCGAGGTTTGTGAAGGGTATACCCCAACTCTTTTTGTAGGATCTCCTGGACTTTTTTCACGGAGGTGTTTTGAGCTTTGGCAAATCGTTCGATTCCTCCAAGACTCCCGGGCTGAGCAGGATCACGATAGACTTCGATCAAAGAAATCTTCTTTTTCACCATGTTCTCTGTATTCGGTTGAGTTTCATAACACAATCGTGGACGAGAGCATTGTAATGTTCTCGTATGACGTTGAACCACTCGAATGCTTGAGGTTGATGTTTCAACCAAATGATATAGACCACGAAACGAAATGGGTTCTCACTCACGTCAGTGGCTTTGAATTCATGTAAGGGATCATCGCTAGGGGTGAGAGGAATCACGATTCCTTGCCCGTGTTTTAGATACACTCGCTCACACAAGTAACACACCCAACACCAATACGCTTCACTACTCATACTGATACCAAATAAACCTTTTTATTGCAGGACAACATTAATAAAATGTAGTTTACAGAAAAATAATGAAGTAGAAAAAAGCTTGTTAAACATTACAGCATTGTTTGTTGTTATCAAATTCTTGTCTTCGTTTCAGTACTTCCATGAGGAATACAATTTGTAGTAAATCATCTTTGTATTCGGGTTTGTACGTGAACCCTTTTAGTTCCGGTGGGTAAACAATCTCGTTGGTACCAACAGCAGTAGTGAAACTTGTGTAAGTCTTTACTTGATCCCATAACCGCTCTTGGTTAGGAGCGACGGAGGGTGTTCCCTGGTACTCTACTGTATTATTCATCCATGCCATGTTTTTGCTGCTAGGAAGCTCGTTTCCCCATTGGAAGAATTTGCAGCGGTTCCTTTGACACCTTAAGTAGATTCTGCCCGGGTTCTGTTCCGATCTTGATTCGCACAACACCAATGGTTCTGAACAAAAACATTTCAGCTTGTCTTTGTTCCATTTGTACCAGACAGGGATTTGATCCTGGACATTTTTCAAATAGCCATCAACTTTATCGAATCCCGTAAAGATGAAACAATCGGACATGGGACATTTCACATACTCCCATCCTGTTCGGGAAGTACATTTCTCCAGCTTACAATCGTGAATAAAACATTCCATAGGTTCTTCTTTCACTGTCTGATTCGTTTCTTGCTTCCCTTCTTCGAACACTTCAAAACCCAGATCTCTCAATAAATCGTTGGTATCAATATCTTGTAGGGGTATGTTGGCTTCTTTCTTCTTTTTGGCAGACTCTTTCTGGGAAGACTTTTGTTTTCTCTTTTTACTTTGCGTGGGATATTTGTTGTTTGAACAAGGGTTCTTTCCGGCCATTTCTTCGTCAGTCATCGCTTCTTGATCATGAGGTACTTTGTATTCCATGTTTCTTCCTCTTCAGCAGTAATCAGTAACTGATTTCAGCGAGAACGTGAGCTACATTTATTTCCATCCTGAACCAATCACAATTAAGGAAGAGGATGTCGTCAAACAGGTTTTTTTTTTTTACTGAACTAATGTCATTCTGACGTTGACGAACAGGTTTTCTGTCTGTTTTACTGTAATGATTTAATAGTGATGACGTCAAACTTGATTGACAAGGAAAGGGGATAGGGGTATCACCTACAGTAACATTTCATAAAACGGGTATGCCGAATCTTCAGCGAGATGAACAGTGAGAAGAGCTACAGAAAGGACCTTCCTTAGGTACAAAATCATCGTAATCAACTGGAGCAAACTATAAACAAACAACAATTCAACACACTGGTTTATTTTGCAGGATGTAGTCGCATCTCACTAAAAAACTTTACCTTCCCTGACCATACGCCGTCATAAACGGGGATTGTTAAAAATGTTTATTGTTCATCGTTATTTCCAAGAGAAGATAAAGGGCAAGAGAGGTCTAGTCCCAGTCCCAGTCCCTCTTCAAAGAAAAGACGTTATAACTGAAAGAACAGAAATATATTTGAAAATCCCTGTTTGTTTTCCTAAACTTGGTGGATTTAACCATTCGTAGCAATCAAAATTAGTTTAACATTACATTTGCAAAAATGTCGTAAATTTGTTATTAAATTTACAACAATGATTGGTTGTAGTATGTCACGTGACCAAGCAGCAAATATCTTATCGTCTTGTTACTTACAAAGAAATCAGTGGATCATTCGAGATGCTAAAACAGTTATTACTTTCGATGCTTTTGAAAACAGAGCACTTTATCAATCAGTATTACAAGATGGAGTGTACAAATGACATCAAACAAAATCGTTTACATGTACGAGGAAAGTAGCAAACAGTGGTACATCGCATCAGGGATAACAATGGGAAATGGTATACATGTCATTCCACGTAGAAAGCTGTATTTAGACTGTTGTAGGTTCTCGACATCCATTGATATATGAACTACGTAGAAGATTTTGTTTGAAAGATTGCTCTTCCTTGAGGACTAAGGGGTCACGCAAACTGAAACGAAAATTGTAATGAAATTGACATTGTCAATAAAACGGAGTTTGTATAAAGCTTAACGGATGGTAGTTATCCATTACACAGTAAACAGCAGACACCATTTTCATTTTAAACAACTATAATATAAAAAGCCTAGATGTACAAGCGTGACATTTGCGCGACCTTAGTGGTCGAGCTAACCATTTAATATACAAAAAAAACAAAAACAAAAACGAATAAACAGTAAATTATAAAAGATTAGATGAAAAAATTGAAGGGAATAGTAAATCCACATCAAAATCATCGATCACTTGATCGATGATGGCTCTTTCTTCTCTGTCTTCTTCCTTGTTAAAATCATCAATCAAGTGATCGATGATACCACTCTCCTCTCTCTCTTCTGCCTCTTTTCTATTCCTCTCCTGCTCCTGCTCCTGCTGCTCTGCTTCTTCGACTACTGTTTCACAAAATTCTGCTAGAAGATTATTCATTTTCTTTAATGTTTTCGTTTCCTTCTGTTTTCTTCTGTTTTCTTTTCGCTTTTCCAGTTCTCGTTTTTTTTTGTTGTACATATTTTTTTCTATTCTTTTCCCTCCATCGTTTAACTTGTTGGGTTTTATTTCCTTTACTTTTGTTTAACTTTTTCTTGAGTATTTCATTTTCTGTTCTGAGTTTTTCAACTTCCATTTCCATCTGTAAACAAAAGGGGATGTATTTAAGTTAAAAAGATAACATCAGTTATTAACAGACAGTGATAGGTAAGCGAAAAGTATTTTCAACTTCAGTTCGTTTTAGTCCCTATGGGGTTTCCTTTCTTCGGTTTATGAAAGATACAAAGAGGTGGTAATTTTTAATGCAAATTCAGTATCAAGCAAAATGGCGAAATGAATACTATGACAACACCTGAATTTAACTCTCCATCTAGTAATTCAGTTTGTGAAAAAATGCAAAAAAAAAAAATCAAGATCGATATTTGATCATAAACGAACTATCAGGGTTGTATCAATAGAACATTCTATAAACCTTATCTATCCACGGGCAATTCGCTGGCTATTTACAGAAAGATCAAACTATAATTACATAACCATAACTATAACTAAGAACAACACTATGGTTAAAAGTTGCTTTCTCTGAATGTCATGTCTTAGAGAGCTTTCCTGATTGCTCATTTGAAGGACCTCATAGATTCCGTGCAACTAACCGCACAGCGCTACTATTGAGCTAAAACAATTTGTTAAGAAAGAGATTTACTTACCATTATTGCTGATTTTCAGTCTTTAGGAACCGTCCGTGAAAGTGTGTTTGACTGTAAAAGCGTCCTTAGCAACAATATGTAGTCGTTTTGCTGTGTGGGATACCCGTTTCACCCGTTTTCTCATTGGTTCTTTACCACGGACTGTGTGGGATACCCTTTTCACCCGACTACTCATGAATATGGGAGGGGTTATTAATGGCGAACATCACATTCATATTTCGTACACAAAATAACTAGCTGTTCGAAGAAACGTTGAAGAAGAGTCATCTTTAAAAAGGAGAGTTGATTTGAAGAGGTGAGTCTTTGATCAAGTCAGATTTCGCTATGGAAATTGCGGAGAGAAGAAGAAGAAACAGAGATAATGCATTCAAAAGGAGGACAGAAAGAATATTAAAAGAAGAGAGAATAAAAAAAATAATCCCAGAATATGGCAAGGTCGGTATGGAAATTGCGGAGAAAAGAAGAAGAAACAGAGAGAATACATTCAAAAGGAGGAGAGAAAGCATGTTAAAAGAAGAGAGAATAAAAAAAATAACCACAGAATATAGCAAGGAAATGGATGCGAGAAATAGACAGTGGCTCGATTTAGCTCGCACGAACGAACAATTCAAACGAGAAGACATGGTGGAGGAGGTAAAGGGAGACTATCAACGTACTCTTGAACAAACAGAGAATGTGATGATGGAACTTGAAAATTTTTTATTTGGAAATTCCTTTCATTGATGATTTTTTCTAAAGAGAAAGATTCATTGCAACAGGAATTTACCTTAAATTCTCAACATTGTGAAATTCTGAAATTGTGTGATACAAACTCGTCTTTGACAAGCGTGTGGTGGACCCGAGGAATTTCTTCTCGTACCCGTACGGATACCTGCGCCCAGACCCCATGGCAGAGGAAATGGAGCGAGTGCTCAATGAACAGTGGGATAAACAGGATGATATCAATGTAGAACTCTTATGCAATTTGTAAATAGCTCCCGCACAAAACTCACGTCCAAGCACTACGCTCAGTCTAACAAAACACACTCTCTCCCCCGTATTCCCATCGCACACACACACACACCTTGCTTGTAACAATATTTTCTCGGGCGCGGGTCAATAGGATCCCAAACACGTCCCACCGTGTACATAGTAGGAAATAAAATTGCTTTTTTCACTAAATTTCATTGTGTGACACGTGTTGCGTGACTCTCCCTATTCTCTCACCGTTTCCGTCATTTGCATGACTTGTTATTGCGTAACAAAATGGCGGATTACTGCTAATAAACCTGTTGTGATGAACAATAGTGCATTTTCCCCTAAACAATAGTCTATTGTCTTTTCTCAGCTCCTGATTGGTTACTACCTAAACCGCCCCCCTTACTTAGAAACAATATGTAGTCGTTTTGCTGTGTGGGATACCCGTTTCACCCGTTTTCTCATTGGTTCTTTACCACGGGCTGTGTGGGATACCCTTTTCACCCGACTACTCATGAATATGGGAGGGGTTATTAATACCGCTAATAAACCTATTGTGATGAACAATAGCGCATTTTTCCCCTAAACAATAGTCTATTGTCTTTCTCAGCTCCTGATTGGTTACTACCTAAACCGCCCCCCCTTACTACTTATATAAGTTGTGTTACTGGAAGTCATTTAAATAACCTCATACAGCTTCACGGGGCATGTACTAATACCAGGAAACACCGGAACACCGAAACACCAGAAATACCATAAAATGCCAATAAATTTCTGGTGTTCCGGGGGTATTCTGGTGTTTCGTGTTTTGTGGTGTTCCGATGTTCCCCGTTTTAGTACATGCCGTTTCACGGCAGCAATCATGTGACGTTTACTTATGGAAATTTCTTTGCATTGTGTTTTTAGTATTGAACCAGTAGAAATATGGAATTGTGAAATCCTACTGACGACTTCATTGGATTGTACTGTCCGGCTCTGGACGATGGAGGGACATTTTGTTGGTATGTCTCCTTTAGTTTTATCCTGAACTCTCTAAACGCCCAAAGTTACTGCAGCCAGCATTGAAAACAGATCGTTCGATCCAAAGCTCGGGGGAGGGGGGAGGTGGAAATGGACATAGTGTACTATACTGGGAGGCACCGTACCAAAGGGTACCTTTTTGAGGCTGGAGGTGAGTACCCCCTCCCCGCGAGATCTGCACTCTACCCCTATTAGTATATCGAACCAATGATATCATTGGAAGCATCTGAACTACTTCATTTTCAAACCCTTTCTTATCTACAGGAACTCTCGGACAGCCCAGAATCTGGGACATAACAAACCCTGTCACTTATCAACACCCCATGGCTCCCTATGATGTGCTGGTGGATCCACATACGCTGCCGAACCTGCCCAAGGAAAATGAAGACGAACAAACGACTTCGGAGGACACAAAAGACACTGAGGAGGTAAATGACAGGAAAACTCGAGTAGAGAGTAAAAATGAAGAAATTTGTTACTTATCCGAAGTGTCCGTAGCTTGCAGTGGATCAAACGAAAACGAAAATCGATGTCAGTTCCAAACCTTCTTCCAGTTCAAACGCTACCTCTCTTGCACTCTCGTTCATTGGCGTTTGAATCAGTTCTGCAGTACGTCACGGACCACACTGTCGCATCTTTAAAATATTGTTTTAATCTGCGTCGATTTTTCCCATAATTGTGTATTTTCAGTTTGTTTTACTTCGTTAGTGTATTGACAGACTGTGAAACTTGTTATTCACCAGTCACTTTGCCAATGTTACGCTGTTCCAGCAGAATGCACACATTGAGGCCCTATTTTTTATTTAATCTAGATGATGTCAATTCTTGCGTATTTTCAGCTCCTTTGGCCGTTCGTGGCGCTTTATGGAAACTCTCATCTATCTGTCATTCCTCTAGTCATAGAAAGTATTGTTTTTAGTCTTTCAATCGTTCCGATAGGTTTCCCTTTTCACAGACAGACTTAGCAAGCTCTCTTTCGTCTGGTCAAAGCTGTGCGTAGTGTGGTAGTTTCTCGCTGGTTCAGCCAGAGTTCCCTTTTCACAGACAGAGATCTAGCAAAGAAAAATATCTGGACTATCCTTACAATGATGTATCTATTGTGTTCATTGCAGTTGGAATCCTCGCCTGTCCCGTATGTCTCAAGCTTTCAAGCAAAGGATCCCCTTGTGTGAGTAAACATTGTAAATAGCTGTAACCAAGATTACTCAACAAGAGCTATAAACAACATACGACAAAAGACTCCGTTTTTCCGTCCGAAGATGCGTGTTTGGCAACCGAATGCCAGTAGTGCTGTAGTTCGTGTACGCTTAGCATTCTACTTGGCCTTTTATCAGTACTGTTCCTATTGTTTTCGAGACTAGGGGCAGTTCCTGTTGTTTCTGTATTCTCTTCTCAAACGTTTGCACCCTGGGTTGCTCGAGAAACGAGCGACCCTGAAAAGATCCGATTTGAAGTCCAAACTTTCGGACTTCCTGTTGAACTGCGCACGCCTACCTTTTAAAAGCCTGACCCAACGATTGTCTTTTACTTCCGGCCGTTTTTATTGTCTTCAAAATCGATCCTGTAACGAAACTTTCGAGAGACGCTCGTTTCTTCAAGCCTGTGCAGTTAAGAAGGAAGACTCGAGGCACAAGATTGAAACGTTTATTTCCGTTTGCTCCCTTGTATTTTCTTTGTTTTCTACCAATGCGGCGTTTTGAATTTTGGACTTTACTTTTTTTAGGATCGACGAACATGTTATAGCCGAAGAGTTGAAGAAGTCACCTTGGAGAGAGGGTTGCGGAAAAAGGTGAGGCATATCAGAAAGCATTCTCAAACACGTCAATTGTTAACGCAAGAACTAAAAGAGCCGAGACCATATGGGGCGAAATATTATTAAACCCACCAAAGTGGCTGGGATTTTAACCCTCTTTGACGGTTTAGTCGAAGAATGTTTGTATTGCCCAATCATTTCGCTCCCAGAAGACAGCTGGTAAGAAGCAACGAAATAACGCTTTTCGAAAGATATTATCCAAAATCTTAAATGTAATTTTTATAGCGAATCGTTTCAATCACTATTTATAACGCATCGTATCCTCATCGTATTTCTGTTTCCTTGTCACTGCAGATTACGTCACGAGAGGCTAAAGAGAGTACCAAAAGATATGGGTGGACCAAATGCCTATCAAACACTGACATGCTTTGAACTCGAGGACACGCCCCCTATCCCCAATCCTCCCTCGTCCTCATCTATCGATGATCCTTTTGATATTAGAATTTAAAGTGGCTACGTCATCGTTCGTGCACGTTGAAAAATTTAGCCTAAATTTTTCAAAATCGTCATTTCCAATCCGTTTCAACCTTCTCCATCCGCAGCCATCCTTTTTGGTGAAATAACTCAAGATATCGTGACTTAGTTCCTTTAAACACTTTTCAATATTATTGCATGCGAGCGCGTTTTGCTCTGAAGTCGTGGTGTCGATATCTCCACAAGCATGACCGGGCTTTCACGTCTGGGAATTTCTTTTACAGATATGAAGGTGAATATAGTGGTTCTACTGGAAAATTTGCACCCCGTTTGATGACGTTAAGCTATCTATAAAGTCTTGAGCTCGCGCGTAAGCCATGGTTCATCATCATCATCATCATTTTGTCCTTTTCCCTTTAAGGGAAATGGGGCCTTGAAGCCATGGTTACGTCAGTTTTATAACGAGTTTCAAGCACAAAGCACTTGTGTGCGAGAAGGGTAACGTTGGCGCTTGAATTTCAAATCGACTGAACATTGACTAAAATGTCTTACATAACGTGTTAAAGTACTTCTAGCTGATGGTAAAGTCGTTAAGTCTTATCCGTCCTTCTAAAAGTAAAATGCAAAAAAGAAAACGTTCGCCGCGCTGAAATAATGTATACGGAGATTTTCGTGGCAATTTACGATGGTAATATAAATACGTAATTCTGAATGGTTAGCCTCCGTCGAGTGTCGCGAACAAAGCTACTGGAAAGGAGTGAGTGTGACTATTTTCTAGTTTGTATTCAGCGAAATATTTGTTGAATGTAGAGCTTGGGATTTAGGTTTATTTATTCTACGCAATGCGTAAATAATTCAAAATCGAAATATTTAATATAGTAATATTATAATATAGTCTGGAACCATTTTCAATATCTGAAACCATTTTCAATATGAGGTAATTTGTAATACTGGAAACGGAGTATGTTGTAAATAGATGAATGAGAGTGTGCGAATATTCCAGTGACTCCGTCCAATGTTTGTAAATTCTTTCACTGAAAGTGAGAATGAGTAAATTTATGGCAATTTCAAGAACTGTTCCAAGGCTTTTTTTGGTTGATCCAATGTTGGTTCGCTTGTTTGTTTCTTTTCGGGACCTGTATGCTCTATACTAACTAACTAGATTTTGAGGGAACCAGGCTGTTTTTGAAACAAGAAAACCACAATCGTTGCTAGGGTGTAGTGGTGTAGTTTGGCAAAAATCGAAGATTCCGGGTGAATTTTTAATTTCAAAACCACTACCCTGTAAATGCTTGAAAAACTGAATCAAGTCATGGCTCAGTTATTTTATCAAGGTTTATCAGTTCTAATCGCCTGAGCGTGAGCATTTTTCCCAATGTTTCCCAGTTTTGCCATACGAAACATTGCTTCCAGCATCAATTGTTGTTTTCAAGAAGCAAAATTTGCTTTACGCTCGGCAAGGGAAGCCTTTAATGTTACATTTATGGATCTGAATAACAAAATCATAGCTTCCTTACAGACAAATAATATACCAGCTAAATCGAAGCTTCAAAATCCCTCTCCCCCCCACCCCCCGCATTTTCCTCTCCCTGGGAGTGGGGAATTTGATCCTCATTCATATAGGGTAGGGAAATTTAACGTTAGCCTCGATTTCATGTTACGCGTCCAAGTGATTCCGCGTGGGTTGATAAATCATAGCGGAGGCCGACCTGGCGAGTTTTGAGGAAAAGGTTGAGGCTTCATGACGGCTTGGTTAAAACGGAAAGGCTTAAGGCTCCCTATAAATATTTGAGTGGTTGAGATATTATCGCGTTCTCGGAGCTAAAACATTATAGGCTACCCAAGAGCGGTTAGAGGTTGACCAGAGCCCTTTACCCGTTCGCATACCATCTTTACCGAAATGGTATCCCTTTCGCATACATTAACCAAAATAGTAGTCTCTAGTCTGTTCTTATACCTTAGACTGACAGAAGGTTCAGAACCCTTCGTTTGGCACAACATTCCTACTCAGTTGCGACGGCTAAAATCGCTGAATTTCAAGTGTTTGACTGTTGCTGCCCAAATTGGAGAACGAAAGCCGCAAAACTCTAGAACAAAAATTTATTTTTCAAATCGGCACTCTTAATCCTCACGGTATCAACGAACGCTTATCATTCATCTAATTTATTCCGTTGTTTCACGTTACCAGGCACCAACCAATAGCGAAGCTCCATCTTTCTGTATATAAACCACACACGACCCACAATTCCTTGATTCGCTCCGACGAAGGGCTAACGCTCGTAACGTCAGCTCTTGAATCTCTTTACGGTGGCCAATTCACATTATCAACCCATTTGATAAAACCAAATTATATTGTTATACTTCCCACTGACGCAGCACCACAGTTTCTTTAGAAACTTACCCCCTCTAATTATCTCACGACCTGCTACGCTCAAGGCAGGTGTTGCAGTTTCCGAACATTATATTCCACCGGTCTATCAGAATAGTCATTCCCGTACAGTAAGCCGGAACGGAAATTAAGGCAGAAATGATATGGCAGTGAAATTATTTGAGCCCAGGAGTAACAGTTGATCGTGCAGTCTGATCTTCCGGGTAAGCGTGAGCTCTGAAAGTATCACCCCAACAGTCTAACCTGGAAGATCCTGAAGTAAGGGCTCCTTCACGGCGTCAAGAACTCATGATCAGCCCGTACTCAAATGTTAAAAATAAGAAATTTCAAATTTGCCATGTAATAAATGGTTTGTAATCTGGTCGGAGGCCCGGGTCGGAGGCCCAAAACTAGACTTGCCTACATAAGTCGAGCTGAGAGAGCGGAAAAAACGAGGTGATACCCGCGTTACGTGTTTTGGCGTGACGGCAACAATCCATATATGGGCATAAGTTCACTGCTGCGTTTATGGACCTGTGGGCACTTTATACCGCGGTGACGAAAACGTTGTTCTCGGTTACGAACCTGGCATATTTGCCATTGATTTCTGTTCTTTTGTTGAAGCGAACGCGATTTATCTACACCTTCACTGGAAAATCCACTTGCTGGGAAGACACTGAACTTCGCTAATCGACCTGACGTTAGTTTGTTCGATAACGGCGGTGAAATGAGCCGTCAAATTGATGGTTGGGGTATAAATATTGGAAGCTACAGTCACTTCTTGTTTTAATTTGACAATTGCTCGCTCTAATCGCTTCGACGGCCCCCTGGATCATTGGTAAAGCATTGGACACAGTGTGGAATGGAGCATGTTAATCTTGTCTGACTTTACCGGCATAGCAGATTTTATCGATATGCGTTCCCTCGCATAAGATTGGATTTGTACAGAACTGAAGCCAGCAGACGAGTATTGCCCCGTCAAAAGGGTTTATATGTCATCGATTGCTTCAACATGTATTCATTTAACGCTGACCTGAATAATTCTCCGAAGTTAAGTCCAGCTTCGAGTGAGTCTTCAATCGGGGCCTCTACATCACCCACTCCAAATTCGCCTCGCGAAATCTCTCGAGAACATTTGAACGTCGGCGAGAAAACGATGGCTGAATTACAACAAGAAAACTCTCGACTGAGAAAGGAAATTGATGCGAAAGAAACGAAACTAAATTCCAGCATGAGAAGTATTAAAATGTTTTGGAGCCCTGAACTGAAGAAAGAGAGAGCGGCTAGAAAAGCTGAAGAAGAAAAATGTGTGAGATTAAGAGAGCAGTTTAATGTTGTGTCCGAAGAATCACAGGTGAGGTTGTGTTTTTGATCACGTTGTTATTTTATTGTGGGATTCCTGTTCTAGATACGCAACTAAATTGATTCCTTGTAATGGGATGAAGTGTTAAAAGGAGCGAACGGACGCGTGACTTTCTAATAAACGGAAGTGCGAGCGGTTAAGTGAAAAATATTTAGATCCCTACGTGGTTGATGAAAATGAACTTGCCCTGGAAATAAATGGACATGTAGGTTCGTATTATCATCTCGCCGTGTTTTTATCGTATATTGAACCGGAAAATGGGTGATTTATTGGCACTTGAATCCTTTCCCGAATAACATTGTGCAAGATTGCCGAAATAACAGAGAATGGGGTATCGCAGTGCATTATTTATACATTCAAATGGAAAACAATAGAAGTATTTGAATCGCTGGGTGCAAGGCAATTGTTTCAATTACGACAGCTGTATGCAGCAACCGTGTCGGATATTGTTGTTTTATCAGTAGAGAATTGTGTCAAGAGGAATGCTTAGTTTTAAAGTTCATAATTTACAAATGTAGTTTGTTATTTTGGAACTTTCTTTGAACAAGATCTATCCAGTTCTCGTTGCATAAGAAAACTGATCTACTAGCTATGTTTGAGCTTGGCACACGAATCTTGGAATGGACCATTTCTTGTTTGATCGTGCTTGTAAATTTCTTGCCACTTAATTCACAGCTGACTGCTCATTGAGCTGCAAACATTGCAATTTACATTGTAATAGTTTAATTCATAGTGTGACCAATACTAGAAAAGGCAAACACGCAACAATGGCCTGTTGTCACCAAATTCTTATTTGTTAATATGGGCGAACAAGATTGCGTTACTTGCAATTGGGTAGAATCCACAGAAAACTGTCGTAAAGGGATTGTCTGGATCAAGTTTCAAGGAAATCAGGAGAAGTTAACTTGCGTGCAACAGTAATAACTAACAATAATATTATCATTACATTTTAACTGTTATTTCCTCATTACCCACCCGCTCATCATTTGCCTAGCTGCAAAAGGAAATGCTGTTCTTTTTTTAGTGGGATGTGTTCAGCAGGTCCGATAGGTGTATTTCAGGGGTGTCTTATGGGAAATCATTTGTATGTACTTCGCTTATAACAAAACCTTTGAAAAGTATGTATCGCTGTAAAGCTAATAAAAATGTAGAATCCAAACAAATACTTATTTTCAGGGTTTAGTGTAATGGTAAGCATGTGTGAGCCTTTAAATGCAAAACTAGCAATGTTACCATTGAGATCAGACATTGTTATTTTTTTCAGGGAGAGGGGGATAATTACGCTTGATATAATTATTTGACGACTTGCCTGTAACTAGTCCAGAATCTGGACTTTTTCTGATTGGTCACAAAACGAAGACAGTATTAAAATGTGTGTTGTGGTTGGTTACCTGAGTGAAAGAACGGCATCCGGTCAAAAAATAGTGCGCCCTAGCTTGCGCTGCAGACAAACTGAATTTTAAGTGTTACCCTCGTTTATTCCATCTGCGAACCAGTGCCGAAATCCTTGTTCTGGGCGCCCAATTGTGTACCAGGATTTGAGTAAACACCATGATTGGTCTGAACATTAAGAAAAGCAATTATTTAAAGTGCCTATGAAATGAAAACCAAGTTAACCTTATTTGAAAGGCATTTCAAAATGATGAAGAATGGCGTTTTCCTTTCTGTGCCAGTCTTGATTCTTTCAAGAACAAACTAAGAAAGAACAAGAGCCTCTTGAACACTATGGACTTTACAAAAGCCTCTTGTAGTGTTTCTTTTAGGTTTTCAGATTTTAAATATTTTTAGGTATTAATAATTTTTAGGTATTTTAATAAGTATAATAATTTTAGGTATTATTGACATAATTTTAGGTATTTAGTATTTTTACAATTATTCAATATAGTTAGCTTATGCAGGTCCACATCAGGACTTTTGTCTTGCCAATTTTGTAACCTGCCCAAATAAAGTATGATGATGATGATGATGATGATGATATCTTCTCTTGTTCCAGAGATATTCAAGTTTTTGCATTTTGCAAATTAGATGACTGATGACGTCACAAGGTTGACAGAAAATGGGCTAAAACCACAAAATTGAGAATATCTCTGTAAATAATGGGGCAATGCAATTGAAACTTGGCACCTGTGTTGCACCCTAAGAAATACACCAGATGGTGCATATTTTGAGGTTGGATATGACAACAGTCTTGGTTCCAGTCTCTTTCCTCTTTGAATCAAATATTACCATCAGTGACTCAATAAGGACAAATATCTGGTTTATTTGAAACATACACAATGTCCACAATGTGCTAGGTCTAACCTTAGCAAGTGGATGATGTTTGGTAAAGATCAAATACAGGAATTATCGTTCCTGCATAAAAGAGACTGGTACCAAGACTGTTGCCATAGTGATATACCCCATCTGATGTATCTGGTGTATTTCTTTGGATACAACATGGGTGCCAAGTTTCGACTCCTTTGTCCTATTATTTACTGAGATATTCTCGATTTTGTGTTTTTTAGCCTTTTTCTGTCAACCTTGTGACGTCATCAGACATCTAATTTGCATAATGCAAAAACTTGAATATCTCTGGAGTGAGAGAAGATATCGTGGAAAGGAAAACGCCATTCTCCGTCATTTTGAAATGCCTTTCAAATAAAGTTAACTTGTTTTTCATTTCATAGGCACTTTAATGATTGTTTAAAATGTTTACTATGACAAAACGTTATGCCGCCAAAACCCTGAGAGGGTTCACATAATTGACTGTGTGCTTTCTCTTCTTACAGAAAAGAGCTGAATCAATTCGTGATCTGCAAGAACGATTGCGGCGACAGCAAGATCAGACAGAGTTTCTCTCGACTGGTCGACCATCCTTCTCATCTTCAAGTTCACTTCCTGGTCTTTCACATAATGGGCTTCAGCATGAGTTAGATGTCTTGAGAGGAGAAAAAGATCGGCAGGACAATGAAACATTTATACTCCAGAGATCACTGGAGGAATTGAGTTCCAGACTCGAGGCCCAGCAGCAAGGTATACAGGCCAAGGATGAAACAATAGCACAGTTGATGGAAATGATACAGAGTAATAAAGGACTTGAATCTAAACAACTTGAGATGCATAAAGAACAACACAACACTGACAAAAAGAAGCTAGCAGAGGCTCTGAATCAAATAGCTAAATTACGGGAAGGTATTGACGAAAGGGACAGAGCAATTGCATCCCTACAAGAGGTAAATATTTATTATTAAGCCCTTTTTTATTTTTTAAACTAGTAACCAGACTTTAAATTGATTGATGCACACGTAGCTTGGCCACATTGGCACGCATATTACCAAAATCCCTTGAGTAGTAAAACTGCAGTTGAAATTTGAACTCGAAGCAGTTCAATTCGTATCATGTGATCTTAAAAATTGTCACATGGTTTGTGTTTGCGAGTCAGTGATGATGTGATTGTAACGGTCGCTTTATGGCCATGTAAACATCCTTTTCCCAGAATTTGTACAAACAATAATGACATTATCGAGCCAACAGAGTTGGAAAACTCATGAGATGTATTCAGCTTGAAAGAAAGACAGGTTTTATGTACTTTTAGTGGGTTGCATACAGTTTTGCAGCAGAGAGTATCCAAAAGTCACTATTAATAAAAGCTTTCTGTTGGTATCCAAGTGATAAAAGTTTTTAATTCATGTGATCAAGATTGTTGCAGTGCAACACAAAATTTAGCGACTGCATTTTACCACTCTAGTGATTAAATTCACGACTGTTCCATTGGTTGCTATAACAACAGCAAAACAAATGCATGACTGTCCATGGGCTGTAATGTTATAATTAATGGTAATTACCAAAAACATTTAATTTTGTTGTTACCCTCCTTCTAATTAAAAGGTGCTTTTTTCCTATTATGCACCCCACTTGAGTCTGGTTTTGTTAATGTTTTTCACTTGGAGACCTTTTCTGAAAACTATTTAAACATTTCTGTTTAAAATGCAAGAGTTCAAAACGTGGGGAATATCACTTGCAGATGTTCCCCAGTTTTACCATCATCATGTGATGTGTTTATAGGCCAATTGTGCACACAGAAAAATATTTGATGGATTATGGTAAAAAAGGTAAAGTCTGCATGCGAGCCTAAGTGGCTCATCAGGCCGGCGGTTACATGTATCTCCGGCTTCCGTAGCATGAAGCAACTAGGGGTATTTCTACTCCCCCTGGATGGGACGCAAGTCCATCGCAGGGTTACCCCTCAGCAGTAAATTCGCCGGTACCCATTTATACACCTGGGTGGAGAGAGGCACTGTGAGAGTAAAGTGTCTTGCCCAAGAACACAACACAATGTCCCCGGCCAGGGCTTGAACCCGGACCGCTCGATCAAGAGACGAGCGCACTAACCATTAGGCCACCGAGCCTCCGATCTCTGATCGCAATTCACTAAATATTTTTATCCACCATTTGAAGCAAATCGAAAGTTGGCCAGCACTTGTAGCCTATGTGTGGTTACATGGTATGATCACTGACACAACATTGAGAGCTTACTTGATAACAACATATAATTTATTTATGTAATTACGTTTACTTAAAATATGTGCACTTGAAGTCTAGTCTGACTATCTGATCTTACAGTGGCTGTGGTATTAATCAGAAATATAAACATTTGACTGTGTAGACTGATTATACTTGTTTTCATTCTATTTTGCCCATATCCGAACCCATATCATTAGAGCTGTTAGACTAGTGCTGTTAATAGGTTCTGTTGAATTGTAACTCTCAAGTGCTTACCCTCAGATGCTTAACATCACATTGGATTTGATTTGCCATTTAAAACATGGTAGGTACAGCTGTAGGCATGATGCATTGCATTTCAATTTTCTTTTGTAGGAAATTGACAATGTTAAAATCAACAATGTTAATGATGAATTAAAGCAATCTGCAAACCTGCTGGCCAAGGTAAAAACACATGAAAATCTTACATAATTTCTATCACTGCCCATATAATGCCACTTAAACTATTAATAATAACAGTCATTGCATACATGAATAATATGTTTTAACTCATTCTCTCACTGATAATCTAGGAGTTTTTCAAATATAGCCTAATCTCCCAGATATGAAGCACACTGTTTATTAAAAATACAATGTTCAGCAGAATACCAATTTTCCGAAGCTCCAAGCTAAGAGAAATGAAAATTGGTTCAAGAAATCAGTGGTAAAATTAATAAAAAGAAATTGAAGGAAATGACTCTTGGTTCTGTGGTTAAAAAAGTTGAGGTTTCATGTAATTAGGATTCCACTCCACTAATTTTGTGCAATTTTGAAAAGAGACTGTGAATGTTTATCAAGTGAGGTTTTTTCAGTCATTTGGGGAGAATTTGGACAGAATCAGGCAAAATTAGCATTTGCCAGGGTTTTTATTTTTGTTGGGTTAGATCTCTGATATATAGTTTAACATGCAAATTGCTTTCTTAGTGCTTTGTAGCAAGTTTTTAAATTCATAGGTTAAAATCGATCTGAAGCAATCATTTCTCAAAATGTTAAGTGGCATTTTACTGTTTCTGAAGGATAGCCATATTGCGGCATTGGAGACACAAATTCATCAGCTCGAAGGAGAGGTGTGTAGAAGTAAATAATTGCTAGTAAAGATCAATACTGAGTTTCTAGAATTTAATTTACCTGTAGAGTGTATGTGATATGTGAACTAATTGTGTTGATAAAAAAATTCATTGTTTCTCAACATAGACATTTTTTGCTTCTTTCAATATTGGACATTGAATAGTTTTTCAGTGGTTATTAATAAAATCAATATTTCTTGCAATATGAATTCAGAGCTTTTTGATTAGTATTCTATGTGACTTGTTATTTTGTTGACTCATATCGCACTTGGCATGAAGAAGCAAGGTGAGGTACAAGGCATAACTTTATTCAATCTAGCTTTAATACAACTGTGATCAGTATTGAGAGCTCTGTAAATATATTGCTTCGTTTTTAAAACAATTGAAAGCACCATCACGTTCTTGGTATTTGTATATTTGTTTCCAAACTACAGAACGTACTGTTTATCTGCTCATCACGTTTCAGATGGAAAATCTTAAAAAGACTGCATCAGAAGATGACCAACAAAGACTAGAGGACCAAAAACAAGCTGAAGTTTACGAGAGTCACTCAAAATTTATGAAATCCAAGGTAAGAGGATCTAAGTTTTTAAAATAACTAGCAGTCTTGCGAACTTAAATGTCGCCTTTCTGTGCCCCTCGGCTTTGTATTCTTTAAGTTGAACTCTGCACAATGTAATTGAACTGGGGGGTGATTCATGTGGTCCCCAGTCATGAGATCCTCGAGTTCAGTGGCCCTGTGGTTGTGTGCACAACTCTGGATGTAACAGTCGACGTTTGAATGCTAATTGCCTGTGCATGTGTTGTGTTCTTGATATTGTGCCTTGTTGCAATTAAATGCATAACTGATTTCAGATCACAATTATAGGCATAATTCATCAAAAATCACACAACTTTAACTTTACTTTAAGCATTTTCTTTACTTAAAGCATTTTGTGGGTCCTTTTTGCTCAATAATTTGCCTTGAGAATGCTGCCTAATTTCCTTTTTTTCCTTCACCCTATCGGAACTTAGCCCTGTCTTGAGCAAGACACAGCTCTTCTTAGGGCTGAGTTGTTCAAAAATCTGATACCACTAACCCAGCATTATAAGTTGATTAAGGGCCTGATTACATGGACCGGGCTGGCCTGGTTAGCCGGGCTTGTTTCAGTGTGCCGAGATCTCGGCACGTCTGTTAAACGCAACAAAAATTAACTTCGCGATTACATGACAACCGGGCCAACCGGTTAGCCGACAAAGCAAACCATCCCGGCAAACCGGGCATGTAATCAGGCCCTAAGGGTTCAATTTGTCTAGTATAAAATTGTAATAATTTAATTTTAGTACTTACAGTGTATTGTGTAGTTATGGTGAGTTCAGTAGATTCCAAAAGTGGAAGACAAATTATACCAAGACAAAAAGCTCACTGAAACATTAAAATCTGAAATAAAAGTTCGTTCCATTTGGATTTATTATTATAGCTTATAACTTATAGATGTAACTGGGCTTTGAATAATGTGACCTGGGGATATAAATGCCTGCTGGCTAATTTTTTAATGCTGGGGGTATCCTTGCATTGGACAAGCATGCCGTCCTGGGGGAAGTAGAAAATTAATACTCCTATCGCTCCATTTCTCTGAAAATAACGGTAGATAAATGCCCGCCTGATGGGCCAAATAATCAATCAGCTAATAAGTTCAAATGTAGACCTCATCTTTTTTATGTTTAGATTGAAGCGCTTAAGGTGGATCTTGGAAAGAAGGAAGCAGCGCTTGCAGCAGCAGACACCAAACTTGAAACGTTAAAAGCTCATCAGGCAAACCAACAGGAGCATATTGGTGTCCTTCAAACATCTTTGTCCACCAAAGAACACCACATCAAGAATCTACAGAGTGAGGTAAACATGCCTTGTATATGAATACTGTTATAACTGCAGTGAAAACAGGTGTAACTAATGGCTTGCCAGTCAGAGACAACGGTATTTATTAGAATAACCACCAGGGGGTTCATTAATGGCGGGACACCGGGCAAATTGACCAGCTGTGAACGAGACTTAGCCATGACTTTGCCCGGCTGTTTTTGTCGTTTCTACTTACTATGAAGGCTGGCTGTGAACTTAAAATTAATAAACAAAATAAATAATGATGTGTAGAGAGGAAGCCTCACCAGCTGGTTTTGATCGAATTGGAATTTAGAAATGTTGGTTTTTGAGGAGGGGGGGGGGGGGGGAGAACCGGAGAACCCAGAGAAAAACCCTTGGAGCAAGGATGAGAACCAACAACAAACTCAACCCACAAAATATTATGGCACCGGCCTGGGAATCAAACCCGGACCACATTGGTGGGAAGTGAACACTCTCATCACTGTGCGACGCTTACTTTGTTATCTTCAAATTAAAAGACCTTTTTAACACCAAAATTATTGAAATCAATGAAATATCAGTTAATTAAAAAGAAATACATGCAACCAAGAATTGACCAGAATGGAATGTTTGATATCTTAAATTAAAATTGGATGGACTGCAATCCACTTCTATCCTTGTTATCGTGTAGTTATTTTATGGTATTTTTATCTAATTATTTTTTTTTTATTTGTATATTGCATGACCTTCGGCTTGAGTAGAGAGGACTTTCGATAACACGTTGAGACACTGTTCCTTTAAAGATATATTTGTATCAGTTTATCAAAAAATTTTATCCCAAATCTTTTCACTTCCAAAACGTGTCACTAGGTTGATTCAAGAGAAAGCTTAGAAAAACGGTTCTTTCTAGAATTTTTTGTAATTGTGAAATCCTGCCTCTGATAAGTACATGTAGTAACGCGATAAAAATTTTATTAAAATGAATAATTTTTTTCTCGTTGTTATGCCGCGAGTTTCACTGTTAATGCTGTTGAAGCAATGTGAATAGTCCGTACATGTGCGTAAGTACATGTAAGTTACGCTTATTTGACTGCTGTTGTTTTTTGGTAGCTGGAATCTTTACGCAGTCGAATAGATGAGAAAGAAGATTTGTTAAAACAGAAAGAGCGGAAACTACTCTCGGTATCTTCAGAACATTCAGAGAATTCATTCGCTGTGGAGAATCTGCAGAGTGTACTAAGTACGAAAGAAAGACAGATTACCAGTCTTAAACAAAAGGTAAGGATAGGTTAGAATTAAGGTATGAATCATAGGTACATGTATACATGTTGGATATCAGATGTTAGATAGTGCCATGTTGGCTATAACGATTTTGTTGTCCAACAATTGCGAGTGGAATAATTGTTTTGATTAAAAGCAACCAAAGAATTGCATTTGAGTTGTTCCTGCTGACATATTACCACCTGCCATGGATATTTGTGGTTGTCCATGATGCAATATTAGCTCATAATTTTTCCAATGGCCTGAAAACCAATCAAAACTCAGGAATGCAATATTTAGAACATGGTTAGTTTTTAGTAAACCTGAACGTACTTGTTGATTTGTCCTCTCTAGTACTGTTACTTAGTACTTTGCTATTCTCCATCATTTAGTGCGAATGTCTTGAGAGAGATCTACAAGAGAAAGATTCCACCATTTCAAGCATCAAAGCTCAGCTGTTTTCTCTAAAGGCTGAATATACTGGCTCGTCCAGTACCATCGCCAATCTGGAAGCGGCCATCCGAGACAAGGACAAACATATAGAGATGTTACAGGACCAACGGCAACGCAGCGGGGCAGAGAACGAAGAGGAAGTCAACCGCGTCAAGCGAGCTCATGAGAAGCTCGAGGCAAGGGTAGCTTCTCTCTCCCTCTCTCTGAGAGAGCAACTTGCTGACAAAGATGTATGTGTGGCTCCTTTGATAGGTTTGAATCAAAATCTGAACTTTAGTCGAGCTTTTCGCAAGCGGTCACTCAGCCTTTTGACTTTAAATATTGGCCTCTTAGGAAAGGTTTCTGCTTACGGAAGGTTAAAATAACACTTTCCTCGTCGAATCCCAGACTTTTGAAGAATAAAATGTTTTGGCGTCTTGTTATGTCGCTTACTGGACTATGTTTTCCAGATTATTCTCAATTTTTCCTGATTCTGTAAAAGGGAAATAACGTTTTAATCAGGTGCTAATGTCTGTCGGCTATCCTATTTATTTGTTTTGCAGGAAGATATTGCTAGCCTGGAGCAACAGATTTCGTCGCTAAAGTCATCGTTGCAAGACAAAACCGTTAAACTGGCATCCTCTCAAGAAACAGTGAAACGGCTCGAGGAACAAGTACAACAGGTTTGTGTGTCAATGTATGTAATATACGAAACATCCTAAAAGGTTGAATCTCGCTGCAGGTGAAACCCGGTAGAGCAAATTAATTATGAGATTTCTGTACGCAGAGAAACTCTTTCCTCAGAGCAAAGTTGAAGAAGATTAAAACAGACAATGATGTGGACAGTTCTTGAAGTTTACATGTATCTGGCTTGTTTGACAAACTTTTAATTATAACGCCCGGGAGACTTGTTTGTTTGTATGAAGCTATAGGAGCTCGGTCACAGATGACACACCTTGAAAAGTTTAGCCTGAATTTTTCAAATTTGCCGATTGCAATCCTTCTCAATCTTGCTCATTCAGAGCCATCCTTGATTCTTCCTAGTTTCTACCTCAATAAACTACTATTTTAAGGTGTCCTTTGATTTAAGGCAATTTTATACATTGCAAAAGTTGACTTTATTCATGATGACTGTGCCCTTAAGTTTTATCGACTTGTTTCTCGCATTATTTTCAATCTTCAGAAAAACAGCAAGGAAGAACATGTATCATCTGATCTAACAAATAAAAGAATTGAGATCTCCAAGCTTGAGAAGGACATCAGGAAACAGCAAACAGAGCTTAGAAGCAAAGAGAACGACATGAAGAAACTGCAAGAAGAGCTGAAAGAACAGAATTGGAAACTTCAACAGTTGGCAGATGACTGTGAAGTTAAAGAGCATAAAATTAATGATCTTGAAAAGTGAGTCAGCAGTTTTCATATTGGTTCTTTGCTTTTTTTCTTCGTTTTTCGTTCGTGCATTCGTTCCATTCGGCCGCTTGTTCGTCGGTTCGCTCGCCTGCGTTCAGTTGGTCGTTAGTTCATTCGTTCGTTTTCGAATTCGTCCGTTAGGTCGCTCGGTTGTTTGCTTAGAGACCCATGGACACTCCGAATGCATCGCGGAAATTTTGCGTCCATGTAGTTGAAAGTTGTCACTTGGGAAATAACAGGCAATCAGAACACTGCTTTCGACAAATGAACCTTTCCAAAATAAAGATCCTAGAGTCCCGTGTACACCAAAGACACCGGAGTAGAAACAGTATTTTGCTGATCAAATATTAGGGATTTAGAGGATTTTTCCTGCACACAGCGGATACCTGTGGCACCCAGGGTAAGCCTGCTTTTGGGCAATAGTGAGCGTTACTGTACACCACCCAACCTATGAACAGGCACCAGGTTTGATGACTAAAATCCTTTGCAGTTTCTTTCTATTTGTCACATTCATGTTTTGTCAACAGGCAGCTGAGAGATCAGAGCAAGAAGCTAGTTGGTGTGAAGAGAAATCAACAAGTAGAGAGAGAAAAACAAGCTCAGTTATTGAATGAAGTCAAGAAACAAGAGGATCAGAAAGATGAAACCACTGAGTACTTCCAGGTGATGAGATGATCTAGATAAACTTTTTAGGAATCAAATTGATCTTTAGTCATTTACCTAAACTGTGCCGATCATCGCCGTCTGTAAACTTCTGCACCCACCGGACTTGATATTCAACACCGATCCAAGGTTAATAACATCAGTTAAATGACCCTTGGGAGCAGCTGCTCTGTCACGGACTTGCAATCCCTCTTAAACGAGCTACGTAACAATATATTGAGTTTTTTTGCGACGAACCAAATTACCCTTAAAATGCAGGAAACCTAAAACTAATAGTTTGCTAAGGAACAGAAACACCAAAGCGGTGATTCTAAACCAAAAAGGAACAAGGATGGTTAAGGATGGAGAAGATTGAGACGGATTGAAAATGAGGATTTTGAAAAATTTAGGCAAAATTTTTCATCTGCTCTGTCACGGACTTGCAATCCTTCTTAAATAGCTACGTCACGACATAGACTAAATTTTTCCTGATCCGCTCTCAGCCGTCCCTGTTTTTTTATCACTTTTTTGTCGCATCTTGTTTGTTTTTCTATCTTGGTTAACTATTGTTTCAAAGTTTTCTTTGCTTTGAGAGAAAGTTTTACATTACCAAATGTGACGTCATTCTTCAATATTGTGACGTAGCTCGTTTAACCAAACCGACATGATTTCACTCTATACCGTTCTTTAACAGAGTGAGATACAAAAAAAGGACGAGCGGATTGCAGTCTTGGAAGAAGCTCTCACGGAAAGCGTTTCCATCGCCGCTGAACGAGAAGAACTTCTGGCACAACAGGCTCAGAACGCCGAGACAGCGACACATCGTGTGGAGGACATGGAGGCGGAAATCGAAAGAGTCCGTATAGAGACCGCTGTCACCAACACCAAGAACGCCTCCCTTGTTCTCGCGGTAAACGAAAACGACATTATCATGTCATACTACAAGTCTGAAAGACATGGCATGATTGAACAGTTACTAGAAATGAGGTATTGACGGATATTACATTTTCGTAGTTTGGTTCGCGCTTGTTATAGTTTTAGGTCTGTCGTGTTTTAACAACAATTGATAAATTAACAATTGGTTCATACGTAAGCGTGCGCTATCGAGTTATCATGCACGTTGCAAGTTTGGAGAGCACGAAAGAAGCATTACAGTTCCTCGAGACGATTATATTTATCAGATTGACTCCAGCTTTTTGGGTGCACTTCAAACTTTCCAAGCGCACCACAACTCGTTGGAAATGTACATCAAAACCCACGCCATATTCTGGCTACGCGATTTGCTTGCGTCATCATACTGAATTTGACTGCGCGGATTTGCTAGCTATGTTGTAGAAGCATTTCATAGTGACATTTTTGGGGGGTTTGATTCTCAACACCCGTTATATTTTTTAACCTTTTCAGGCAAAACGCGCTCCTTGCTACGATCTCAGAGAAGGATGCTAACATCGCGCTTCTCGAGTTATCACCCACAGCTGGCAGTGATGCCGAGGTGCGAAAGTTCAAAGCGGAGAAAGACAAGCTTGTTAACGAGCTTAAAGAACAGGTAACTTGGATTGATCTTATATACTGTTCATTTCATTCGCGGGTGAGATTAGTTCTGAAAAGCACTGTTGGTGTTACTGAGGTTTCGGTCATCTTTAGTCTCTTAATTGATGACGATGACAGCAACAGTTTTGTCAGAACAACGACCATCCCTGGGCTTACACGAACTACTGATACCCCTGGGTTTACACGAACTACTGATACCCCTGGGTTTAATCCATTTACTTTGAATTGCAGTAGGCTGAATTACAGGGAGATTTGTTGAACAAAGAAGTTTTGTATTTTTCCTGCAGACGCAGAAGCGAATGACGTTGCTGTCAAACGAAGAAAACAAAGAAATTTCTCTCTCGTCGGAACTCTCTCAAGCTTCCACAGAAAAGGTATGTAAATCATTCAATTCACTCTGAGGCTGACGCTCTAAAACACAAGCGGTATTTCCGTACAAGGAACCCGTCGTTTCTCGAGCGCGAGCTAAACATTCGCTGCTTAACCGGTGACCATTGAGCCTAGAGTGGGTTGTAGCCAAACACGTGCCGCAAACTATGTTTGCACGTGTTTATGCCGGTCCAGTAGTCTTGTCAACAACGTGCTCCTCGTGAGTTTCTGGCAACGAGCCTTAATTTGAACAGATGTGGCAACTGTAAAATAGGTGTGGAACATTTACAGTTAATGTTGGTAAGTAACGATTGTCATGTTTGTGAGTGTTTTTAAATCACACAGTCGAACAAAGTGTGGTTCTTTATGCATCACTGTTCTCAATGCCAATAATCTGCCGTCCGTTTTGGCGTTTCGTTTACGGCCTTCATTAAAGGCCATCTTGCGACCTTTGTTGCGGTTTACTTTCAAAGAGCACGGCTTTATGCTTCGTAGCAAAGCCATTACGTCCTTGACGCAATCCATCTTCTAAAAAATTGCTTTTCAGTTGTTTGCTGGGCTCAAATTGTGTATTGCGTGGTGACCTGTATGTAAGAGTGCCTGAAGTTCTTTCTGGAACAATAAATTATTCTTGATTCTTGGTTAGAAAATGTATCCCTGTAATTTGAAGCATAAAATTGTCCACAAAGATTTTTTAAGAAAGCAATGAAGAAATACACTCTTTTTTATATGATCCGTTTTTATAAGAACGTTGCTAAGGATGAAATTAGCCAAAATTTAAGAAAGTATTAAGAACATTCCTCAGGCTCAGAGTCGATTAAGAACGTTTTCATTTTGAACTTTTTCTGCGCTTTTGCCTCAACATCTGGCAAATTTATATTGCGCTGTCAACCTCTTTGTTCGGTTTTTATTTTATAACCAAAGTTAGCCAGTGTTGGTTACAAATTGGTGCGCCACAGAGCAAGTCGCGTAAGTATGTGACAGCAAGCAAATGCTCGTTGATAGGCTTTCTGATCTATGTAAATTTAAGAACATCTTAAGAACGTTTTCAGCCTCAAGTCGCAAAGAAATATAAGAACATTCATCCTAAGCTCCAAAGTGAGACGTTCTTATATATAAAAGAGTGTTTACGTTACGTTTTTGATGCGCGCATTGAGTCGACTACAAGAGCTTTATTTTCTCGCGCTCTTGACCAATGAGAAAGCCTCTTCTAAAATCTGGACAGTGTAACACGCTTAATATTCGTAAAACAGCGGTTAATTCTTGAGATTAGGGTTCGTGTGTAGCCGCTTAACCTTGGGAGGCTTCTGGCGTAAAGGTCGCGCAGTAGTTGATCTTTTCAAAGTTTTCAATTTATCCTTGAAAGTGACCTCAACTTGAAAACGATGTCAAGATTATTGTGCATTTCTTTCAAAATATGCGAGATGAAAGATGAATGCGAACGTGTAACTCGTATAATTTGCTCAAATGTAAGCGGCTGACTGTAATACTAGCGAAAAATTGGTGCAGTTGAAGACACTCGAAAAAAGTGTTTTTTAGACCGCGCTTCCCATTATACGCCGTCAATTTGTCCAAGTTGTAGCGCATGACGAATGTTCCTTTTAAAGCATCAATGCTACTGTTTGTTTAATAACAGCTCTAAGCTTTGCGGGGAAGAGGATAGCGATGTGTGTGGGAAAGCTTCCTTTATTAAACGGTGGCACTTGGAAGTCATTTGACACCTATTGTATTGCAGGGTGGTTTTCAAAGCTAATCTCGTCTGACTATAGACTCGGCGCCACTGTAATTGGTAGTTCTTTTGTTTAAAATGACAAGCAGATCAGGTATAAAAAGGTCACTACACTCACTTACTGACGCAAGGCCCTCGCTTTCATGTCACTGCGCAGAGACCCGATTACAGTACTGTTGTAATAAGGGCTATTTTTGAGATAAAACTCGTCTATTAATAGGTCCAACAATAAACATTAGCCTCGTCTCGACTGTTCTAAAAAGAGCTATGTTACAGGTTGTGCATCAGCCTAAATTTCTCAAGTTTGTCATTTACAGTCTGTTTCATTTACAAACAGCGTTGTTCCTTAGTGTAAATTCTGTTTCATAGTTTCCCTCGATTTCTACGTTACTTTCAGTGCTTGCTTGGGAGGCGCAGTGGGTGGACTCCGGACCAGACGGCCCGAGTTTCCTGACCGGGCACTGCCTTTTGTTTAGGACTCTTTTCTTTCGAAGTGCCTCTCTTCGCCCGGCTGTGTACATGGGTACTGTCAAATTTAACGCTAAGCGGGGTGTGGATGGAGGAGGGGGGAGGGGATGGGGGCAACTCTGCAATGGACTAGTGTTCCATCCAGGGGGAGGTAGAAATATTCCTATTCGCTTCCTTGCATGCACTTCTTTGTAGTAATGGCTATTTCTCAAGACTGGATTGGACGTAAGCAAGCTCGGGTATAACGAATTCCCGTTTCTAACTCCTGGTAATTTGAACACGGCCAAGCAATGGTGATATTCGAAACGAGCAAGTGAAAAAACTCTGCAGGGGTCGGGTAGTCTCTCATGAATGGTTCCGCCACCCATGGAGTGGACCAAGGATAAAAAAACTGAGACGACGCAGCAACCTCAAACAATAGCAACTGCTACACCAGAGGGATAGTACCTGCTGTATTACAGGAACTTTCGTTGACTTTACCGACAGAATTTGAACTCGTTCATATTCGACAAGAGTAGCTGATAGTTGATAGTTGACAAGAATTGACAAAAGCGTGCAATGGTTTCATGTCGAACGTGAGTGAAGTTAAACTCTCGGCAATTGTCAAGCTCCTTTGCCCAGGCTTATCAAACACTAGTATTCTGTCGATCAGCCGAACTTAGTGTGGAATTTAATCAAAAGAAATCATTTCGCGCTTTGCCACGTATTTCGAAATACAAGTAGACACAAAGGCGACAGACTGCTTTACGGAGTTTGTTTGAGATTAGCTTCTACTAGCTGAAACAGGTCCTTGTTTTGAAAGAGAATAGTGTTTTTGTCTAATGTCATTAGTTTTTATTTTGCATTCAAATCTAAACCGCTTATGCTTCTTTTAACACTTTCTTTATATCAGGAATTTTGATCTGCGTGCGAAAGTTTTATACTCCGGAGCTTGTTTTTGAATTCTTTATTGCTAAACTGAGCAGTTTTTCAAATTACAAAAACCTTAGATTTTCCCGCTGCAAAACCAAATACCGGCTGATGTACGAAGGAAGAATTAAATGTTATCTCTAACTGCAAGTTTGTAGAACTATTGCTATATGGTGAACTTCCAAGCATACAAACGTTGGTCCGAGAACTCGGGAGCCGGTTCGAGAACTCAGCTCGAGGAGCAAAATTGCTACAGTCGCAACCTGAACTTGGACAAATAATCTAGGTGTTGAATATCTGATGTATTGTTTATAATCTGTCGTATTTGGTTTTGTCTTTGCCATTATGATACACCGCAAACATTTTCAGCCCGTGTAGGAATTTTCTATGGTCTGACTAAAACCCCAGATGAAGAAGCTTCTCCAACCTAGTACCGTGTTATGCGGGAGTTTTCTGTCGAGCGGTTTCCGCAAAGCGGACAATAAATTGTCAAATCAGGGAGAGAATCTTGGTGAATAGGGGATTTGTGTACATAGGATTTTACTCCGATTCTAGAAGATTTATTCTTGAATAGCGGGGAGTGGAACAGTGGGTAGCCTTCCTTGAGGCAGGGATAATTAGCATTAAGAAAGATTGGGATAAAATATAACACGTTCTGAGAAAAATCACGGAAAACTCGCCCTTCATTAAAGGCCATCTTGCGACCTTTGTGTTTCAAAGAACATTGCGGATTACTTTCAAAGAGCACGGCTTTACGCTTCGTAGGAAAGCCATTACGTCTTTCACGGAAAACTCGCCCTTCGTCAAAATTAGTTCATTATGTCTACAAGGTAACTGCATTCGTTGTTTAGCGTAGATGTCGCGACTGCTTCCTTTCAAGCGTCCGAGTTTTTGTGTCAAGCACCATTACCCTTTTCTTTTTCTGATGTCAACATAAAAATCTCCTTATCATTCCCCTCACCTTTCTTGCCAAAGCTGTTGGGAGAATTTGAGTGTCTTGTCAGTCCATTTGCTTTTGGAGAACGGCTAATGTTGGGATAAAGAGTGATTTGGAGTCCATAATCCATCCATAATCAACAAGGTGGTTCTTTTGAGGAAATCGCCCCATCGGATGAAATCTGAGTTGAGGCAGCGTTTCAGCAGCACTGGTAGATTTTGATCGTGGGGTAAATGCTTTGACAACTCTGGCAATAACTGTTCCTTTTTAAAGGAGTATTTATTATTCTATTCTATTATTCTGTGGTCTTGACCTTTAAATTCGTGAAGTTTGTACGGCATCTCCAATAATTATTGAAGGCTGCTGTTATTCTGAAGTACAAGCATTCAATAATTTACCACCATATTTGAAAGAAGGTGAATCGTTATTGTTCTTTTAAACGATGCACAAGTGTTTACTTTCTGATTATTTTTAAAGTGCACCTGACCCCAAAATAAACCTTTGCACCAGTTCGAAACGCATTACACCTTTTGTTTCTCCTTTTACCAAATGCTAACTGTTTATAGCATTCAAACGTTACGGAAAACCGAGCATCATTTGTTGCACGACCGAGTCAGAAGGAGCGTGGGTCTATAGAGCGTTTTCACTCACATGACCAAAAAAATAAATCGAAAACCATTCAGTGGACAGAGTCAAGAAACTACGTCGTTATAGAATATGAATAAAGAAAACACTTCTCCACTTCAGGCGTGTGCTTTATTCCAAACTTCAGATATTGGTCGAAATGTCTCGCACAAATTTGCAGAGCCCAGTACGAAGCTGCCATATTGGTGTACCTCAGTGGAACACCAGCGGCCGGAGATAGTGTAAACGTCTGGAGTTCAGTTTGGTTATCTAGGCGGCTGGTTACCTGTTTTGAACAAACAAATGTTCATATAAACGCTTTTCCTTATACTTAAACTTCTAAAATGGTTTAATCTCGCGAGATAAGTATGTGTTTCTCGACATACATGATCGTAACTGTAAGTCACACACCGCCATAACTCTGAAATTCAAATTGCGCTAGTTTCCAAACGAAGGACGCTGTTAAGCTGAAAGGTTGTACACAGATAGATGAGTATAAAACGTTTGGTGGCTCTTTGGTTTTGGATTTTAGAATTTTATGACGTCACGTGAAAACGCTCTATTCCTGGGTAGACGTCACAAACTGATTTGCATTGCATCAAGTCTTTGTAAACATGCAGGCAAATCAGTTTGTGACGTCTACCCTCTCAACAAATGATGTACAGTTTTTCGTAACTTTTGATTTCTATAAAAAGTCAGCATTTGGTAAAAAGGAGAAACGAAAGGTGTGATGCGTTTTGAACTGGTGCAAAGGTTTATTTTAGCGAAACAGGTATTTTTGGGTTAGGTGCACTTTAATTTTAATTTTTTTAGTTCTTAGAGTTTAATTTGTGTGTAAATTGTCGTTTTCATCGTCATCGTCATCATCATCATCACTTCATAGGGTGTTGCTTTTGAGTAGTACTTTCACGTTGTTCTTTATTGTGCTGTACATGTTGTTAGAGATGCATTATTGAATGTTGACTCTGTAATTTTTATCTAGATAACAGAAGCTGTGTCGCTGATAGAAGACAGTATGGATAAACTTCAACAATACGGAGATGAGCTGACGAGTATTTGTCAAAAACACTTCCCTGATGTGAAGAAAAGAATTCCCAAATTTAAACGGCGAGTAGTAAACAGCTTGGAGAAGCTAAAAAATGCCAGTCAAAAACAGGTAAGGGTTTTCATGGTGTGTCGTTGTCGTGTTAAAGGAGCACTGTCGCAGCTGCCCACGATGCTCCTGATGGACTAGCAGGAAGATATCAAACGAATTGTGGTTCAGAGAGCAAACAATGATGGATTTCTGGAGATATTTTCAACGATTGGCTCTAGAATTTTAAAAAAGCTGGTTATTTTTTTTTTTACATTTCAATCCATTTCCATCCAATAAACGGTTTCAGTGTAGTGATGGAGTCCTAAGTAACAAAAAGTTCTACACTATTATTTTGGGTTTGCATTGATGCAAGAACACATTTCGACATTTTAAAATGACGCCAAAGCACCATGACAGCGCCCCTTTAACTGCATGAGATGTCCAAGTATGTTACGAACAAAATGTTAGTATTTCTTTAGAAATCCATTCCAAACTCAAATTTATTTGGTTCCTAAGTGAGTTAGACACAAGGCTGCTTCTGTACATTTTGCGGCCAGAAGGAATGTAATTTTCCAGCCTGTATTCAAATGGATTTCACGCTTGTACGCATTGCGGACACGTCATGCTACTTAGCAACGTCGATGACGAAAATCGACTCGTTCGAAAATCCATTCTATCTTGCACAGCGCTCGCTAAATTGCATTTAACGTCCGTGCGTTGCCTGGAAAGTAAAAGTGATTTGTTTTTAATTGGGCGCAAAGTGAAAGTTTTGTATTGCAGTCATCTAGAGCTGAGTCGTCCCAGTCGTCTCCTGTGACAAAATAACAAGACGCGATGTTTCTCTGCCTCCTTCCCATCATTTCCCGCGCCTGTTAATTTTTCTTATAAGGGAAGACTGGGGACGATTCAGCATTTATAGAATCTGCACCTCGTTGATGTTGATCATTCATAATTAAAGAAATTGGGCTCGAAATGTAATTGGTAATTGAAATATTCCTAAATTAGGTTATATTTTTTAGTAGTAAGAACGCTCTTAGCATTACTTTGCAGCTCATTAACTGTGTTTGGAAATCCACAATAATTGTTTAGCCCAAACTGTGAAATGCACGCTTAATAATCTAACAGATGTGACTTACGACAAAAGGTTTTCATCAGGCTGTTAAAATCAGGGGTTTCAAAACAAGGCGGCAACTGCCGGAGTTCCACCGGCTGTTTGACTATTATGCCACCGGCTACTCTGGTCATAGCAATCAGCTTGTGACTTAAAAGCTCACCTATAATAGCCGCCTACTCTTCCAGTCGACGACACCGACTTCAAAACATTTTGAAACCCCTGCTGTTTGTGAACACGACCGCAGAGCTGTCGTTCTCAGGGTCAAATCACAGGTTACAGCGAGTATCAAACTCATAGAAGAATCTAAGTTTTAGAATAAAACCTTAACAGATGCACAGTCAGTGGTTCTGTTTAACAAACACAGTTTTTCGTTTTAAGTCAACTGAAGAGCGAAGATGATGTGGATCTGAGGAATTTTGTGTAGTACGTCAGTGTAGTGTACAAGAACACAATGTGTGTAGCTAGTGCGTGTATGACAACAACACAAACAAGTGTTCTTGAACTTCTAAATACGTAATTGCCTCTTACTGAAAGCCCAAAGTTTTCCGAGCCGTCCTGGACGTGATCACAAACAACGCAACTCTATCCAAACGAGAACAGGCACATCTTCATGCATAGACGTCATACAACGACTTTTGTTGCCGTTTTTTTTAACAACGTTAACTAATGCCATTTGAAGGTAATAAGGGGTCTTTATGAAAGTTAATTGTGTGGTAATGCCGGAAGCGCTTGGATAGGACCGCGGACATTTAGCTTATAATTTAGATAACGAAGATCGGATGTAAAAAGTACATTTCGTTAATTATATCGCGGTTTCATACGCTGCATAAGATTATTAGGTTTCTGACAATGGTACAATTTTGTCAGGTTCTGTGAACCAGGCGTTGCTTTCTCTCGTGTGAATCATTATCCAGCTGGTTTAAAACTGTTCCTGTATTCGATAGCTGTCGTTAAAACCTTCCCGTTTTTGTGAGCTGATATTCCGCATGATTCCCAGATTTACAAGGTTATTCTTTTAACTTCATTATCTCACGTACACACATGCTGTTATAATCCTAACAATTTACAGCTCCTTAACCTTAACCGTAGTGTTGCGTAGCTAATCGTAGTGGGATTTCTGTTGACTGCTGAGAGAAAAAACCTCGTTTTTTAGTGGTGGGCATTAACTGACTGGGTTGTGCTTGTTCTTTTGCAGTTGTTATCCGTGTTACAGACTTTGGAAAGCGACATGCAGGTCTTACAAGACGATGTCCACAAGCTGCTCGAGTTGATCGAGGATTTTAGCTATACGTGACCTTTGCGTGTAATCGTCTTAGGCTAAGCCAGAGGGAGTTATATTTTGCTACATGCTGTTAAACGTGCCTCCCAAGATGAACTCAACTTCCACTTGACCACTTTTACTTGATAATTAGTGCGTTAAAATTTTGTAGAAAAGTGCTTGCCTTACCGTTATTGTCTCTTGTTAAGGAGGGTCCGTTTACTGTCTCGAGGCATAGACCCGTAGGATTTCCTAATAATCTCCTCGAGACTATTGCCAGCGAAAAGAATCGCCTTCAATCAAAAGCTACGATAAGGCAAACTCGAAAAGATAAAGGCTTTGTAAAATCTCCCCCAAGGTGATCTATCCTTCCGGTATATTCCAGTAGTTGCCTCAGCCTCTACTCCCGAAATTTACCGCACTAAGCTACCCCTTATCCATCCTTTTAATGAACTTTGACAGTACCTTTCGTTGCATAACTAAGCTCTAGCAAAACGATGGCTAATTTCATTGAACCTTTTATCATTAGCACTTGTGAACAAAAAGAAAAAAACCTCGTGGAAAAAGAGGGAGGAATGATTGCGAACGCTGCACGTTTATTGCTGGCACGAACTGGACAAAAAAGGTAACTTAAGGGTTTCCAGAAACTTCTCGAGAACGAAGGCACTTTTTCGTGCTGAGAATCACAGCTTTATTATCTGTTCGTATGTTTTTCAATAATTCTAATCTCGGTCTAGACAATTCCATTTTTAGGACCCTGCGCAGCTAATATTAACTGCGATAATCTTAAGTATCCTTTTCGCTGAGACTGTACGGGACGAAAACGCTTTTAAAAAGTTTTCTCCGTTAGTTTTAGTTAACTGATACCAAAGTCTGCATCGGCTAATTCTTTTCATTGTTGCTTTCTCCTGGCGCGATTGTCCTTGTAAACAATCTAATTTGCAGAAAAGCTAGTGAATGAAACTTGCAACTATAAGGACCAAAATTGACTTTGACCTATAAGTTTGTCAGCTTTTGGGGGAACAAGTAGCCGTAACATCGTCATCATGTGTTGTTTTGCTTGTAACGTGAAACTTATGTTGTTTCACTGCCGAATACCATTGTTGTTGGCTGTTAAAACACATTCCTTACTGCCACTATTGGGCTGCTCATTTTAATTTCGAAATGTCTCTCTGATTCCATTTTATCTGATCTGACTCAGCCGCCGAGAAAAGTTTCCCTTTTGGAGTGTAATCGCTCGTTTTCAAGGACAATTATGCCAAGACTCTCGCCAAGAATTTGCTATGAAGGAATCTTGTCTTGACATCAACCAATCAATGAGCAGTGTCGCTAGCTTGTCGATCTGGCTAATCCTGTTTTGGTTGGCTCCCGCTAAAATTACCACGTTAATTTTCTACGTCAAACGACTATCAATTAGCTAAGTTCCAGGTGTTATTGACCTGCAGGGTGAAGATTAATGCTTCAATACGGTGTGGCTGAAGAGAACACAAACATCCATAGCATAGGATCAAAGTATTATATAATATATTTTGTAATATAAATATTTCTGAAATTAGTATTTTGCTAACTCGTATTGGTGTAGAGTTACCAAGTAATGGAATAGAAACCTCTCTTGAGTGAAAGAGAGTACCTCGGGTCTTTACAGTATGGGCTATTTTAGACTTTGTTAAAAGTGACATTTGTTGGGAATTAACAAATATAATAAAGATTAACAGCCTTAATTTTAGCGTTTTGGGATGTGATATTCGATCGTGTGTCGGACGCTTTGATTTAATGAAGGTAAATTTAAATTTGTCGTGTCTTAGGCAAAATCTCGCGTGGTTTCCCACAAAACTATCTCTGGGACAGTTAAGGGTATTTACTTACGCTTCATGGAGACAGGATTTGTGTTCAAACTGACCGTTTCTTGTGAAATATTGTAGTTTTGCAAGGTTAAAATAACAAAAGCCACCCATCTTGTCTGTTAAGATCTCAATTACTTAGAGACGAAAATTGAGAAGCTTCGACTTCAAGAGATTAAGCTCTGATGCGAACGATTAACAGAAAGCAGGCATAGCTCTGCTAAAATAGTTTTCCTTTGCGGGTACTCGACCCAGACTGGCTTGGTTTTTCAGCTGGTGAAGAGAGCTTGCGGACCACAAATAAGCGGCTAGAGAAATAGTGGAATTCATTTTTCTCCCAGGCTTACAAAATGGAGAATCGGTAAGGCATTGCTTTATAGCTGCGAGCTTTGCAAATAGCGCAGTCGTTGTCGCTTGTGTTCAGTTCGTGGCGTGGCTTCATGACCATCGTGAGTTCCGTTTCATTACTGTAATAGACCTTGTCACCGATAGACAACCTGTCTGGTAAAGATACCAGTTCAGTTAAGGAATGGATTGAAATGTGCCATTTCGTGCATACGTATAACAACGACGAAACTGTTATTCAAATAATTGACCGATTTGTTTATATCTTCAAAGTGTGTTTCCGTTGTTGAAATTAAGGTTCACCAAAATCGCAATCTTTAATATGGCTTATGTTTTCTCGGCCGCTGCAGGACCTGCAGCATTTTATCGAATCAGACTCCCTAGATAACAGATAATATTGTAACATATAGACGCTGATTATTGGCTCAACGTGAACTGATATGTGTTGAGTAACAGATTCATAGATTCAATACGAAGATTCGCCTCATACTTTGTGAACGAAAATAACAACCATTTACGAAAATAGTCCATTACATGACTGATGTCTTATCGCTTACTGGTTGTACATGTGTTAATCAACGTGAGATCCTTGCCAAGTTATTATGAACTTTTAGGCGTTGCCTGCCTAAGGAGAACAGGAGACAAGTTTCTTTGGAATGCCGTCGTAAAATGCTGTTCCAAACCTAATCCGATAGCATTGCCAGTGGATACTGATGAGATTTCGTAGCCTCGCAGGCGGGAGTTTTGTAAACTGCTTCCAGTTTTGCAAATGGCGCCAGTTTATACCGTATCAAGTTTTTGTGTCAATTGCCTTTGTTGAAAGTAAGGTACAAGCTAAACACTGCTCTGAAAATCCAAGTCGAACAAAGGCTTTGGAGTACAGAAATCTCTACACGATTCATGAAGGCATTTATTCAATGTTTATGTGGACTAATCCTCTTCCTTTGAACAACAGTTTGTTTTCGTTGTTGTTTTAATAGCAAAGAATCGACTAGACGTAAACCGCAATGCCGTTGCTATGCCTGCTATGTTTACAGAGCGGGAAAACGCTGGCTAAAATTAGCGCCCGTTTGAATCCGTTCACATTTGCCGAGCTTTTCCGAGGAGTTGTTACATATTGAAGATTGTGATTTTGCGAGCAAAAATTTCAAAACTCAGTTTTGAAATTTTTGATAACAACGATAACAACGTGACTTTGAGTCTTAAAAAGTCATCACTCTTTTCAGTTCGTAGCTTTGTCACTCAACGGAAGAGTGAATAGCTAGGGAGTGTAGGAAGCAAAAAAATAGCCAGCACTGGATAAGTTCCATCGACTGTTATTAATATATTAATGTTTATTCTATTAAAAAATAGTTCTTTTATATAATAGAAAGGAAAGGATACTCTCTTTTGAGTCTTAAGCTTATAACACTCGAAAAGATAATTACTTAATGGCCCTCCAGCAAAAACAAATTATATTGATTAAATAAATCTGTTCAGTACCGGCTTAGAAAAACCGGGAATGATCTGGAAACGCAAAGTTGTTCGTTGGCAAATAAGAATATATTTGTCCATGAGCTAGTTTAGGTGAAAATATAAATGTCGTGTAGGGGTATACCGTGACTTGTTGAAACAACGCAGGGCTGGAGAAAACTGAGCTCGAGATAGAGTTTAAGGTAGGCTATTTGATAACACATGCAGAGGTCGAAAAGAGGCAATATAATATACACACAACAACTTGGTTCGTGCGTTACTTTGTCAAATTTGGCATTTTTTTTTTCAAAATATAATTAATAATATTAAACAGTTGTACAAATCCCAAACTTTATACATCATTATAACTTTTACAAACTGTTCTCAAGCCAAAGAAGCTATCGTGATCGAAAGCGATTACCAAGGTCCTTCTCTTCTAACAGGAATTCATTTCTATCAACTCATGTCGAAGTTCAGTCACTTGAAATGCTTTAAATATAAAGTGTTTCATTGCCTCTTTCCGGGGTTCAATTATGATTGGATAGCCTGTTGATGACTGAACGGAAAACCCTTAAAATGGTTGACAGGGTAAACCCTTAGGTCGACAGCTGTGTAGGGATACGAGTCAGGTAAAACAAGATTCATTGAGTATACACGCAGGTCGAAATTTATCGATTTCGTCTCTAATATAACGCGATTATACGAGGGTTATCGATATGAAATCGAAATACATTCTAATATGGCTGCCTCATCGGCTATCAGTGCCAAATTTTCCGTCACAACGATAGCTGAGCGAATTTATATAAAAGGGATTTAAAATTCTAGAAATCCGACAAATTCTAGTGAAGTTATCTAATACCGCATTCTTCCGAATCACGTTATAAAGTTTCAGAATTTTTTTTTACAATGCTTGTTTTTCCGACCCCCAACCATGCGTGAAACTGTGGTGAGAAATCGGCGCGGTCTGAAGACTGTCCAGTGTGCAGATCTGATGTGTGCCACGTGCAGCAGAGCTTATCGCGGCATGTCATCTGAGTATGACTACCTCAGCTTGTGCATTCCAACTCTGGAAAACTATTCTTGCTATAGATGACCAGTTTACTAGTTCTGGCTTTTCGGCCAAAATCATTTAAACCTGCCCAAAATCAAGTGCCGATGTACTGGCTGTGCATTTTTAAATATCTGCCTTGTACACCTCGAGTGCGTTCGGTAGATCGAGTTCGTGCATCTCCAAGCTGACTGCGTGAGATCCGGCGTGAGATCCGTCGTGTTTGCCCTGACTCTGTATTTAACGGCCCCCGCGCGTGTGTTGCAAGGTTCTCACCTTTCCGGCTAGTTACAAGTTATCTATTAAGATTGTTGTCATCTAAAGCACTGAAATAGTTTGGGTTAGCGTAGATGCTTATAATATAATAAGCAGTTACTGCCCTTCAAATTCCCTCTGTGGGTTAATCCTCCAAGAAAAACTTTCACACTTTCAGTCGTTGCCGCGAAATGCCATGTGTTCTTCCCCGGCTTTCTTCCAGTCAAGGTCAAATATTTGCAATTAATTGTCTTAGCCACGAGTAATATCGGGATTAATAACAAATCCTGGGAAAGGATTTAATTGACATCGTGAATTCTTTCCAGATAAAAAATCGGAATGGAAAGAATACGGGAACAAAATCAAGTTTTTCTTCGTAGTAGCACTTTAAGGTCCTGCTTATACTTCCTTAGTTTTTTTTTTTTTGCATGGAGGATGTGCCGATGGTTCACCTTGAGCTTGACGAACGTTCACGGTGTTTGAGTGCGAAGGAAGAAACCACGAATATATCCATTCAAGGTTTTTATAGCGCTGAAATACCGTGAGCTTCGATCGAGCAACGGCAAAAATACTAGTAGCCATAATGCCTCTAAGTATCGTCCTGTTGGCCTCTGTGCTTCTGCAGTTGGACAACATTGGCTGTATTAATATCACTGGATCAATAGATGCATGTAAATTGCCTGGATGCAACAAGAGCAATAAGCTTTATGTGAATGACTATAAAACGCTATAGTGAAACTGAAGCTGAAAAACTTTATTTAAACACGTGACATTGATGAGCCTAAAGAAGGACTCGTTACAGCGTATATAGGCAGCAACAAAAACAAATCACTAAGCTTAAGAATAATCAACTATTGGACAATAATTTGTCTCAGGATGTTAATATTTATACAATATAAATCAGTGAAGTTAGATAATTGAAGTTCATTGAAGTTCAATCAATGCTGGTTGTTAATTGGATGGGGTTATTCTATTGCAAAGTCACTTCTAAATGACGAATACTTTGATAATTAAGTTTCATCTTCAAAAGTGAGGCCACAAAGCCGGCCACAAACAGTACATGAACAAAGCCGGTCACACTATTCTCAACCCATGACATTCGCTCCGACGAAGGGCTAACGCTCGAAACGTCAGCTCACGAATCTCTTTACGGTGGCCAATTGACATTATCAACCCAGTTGATAAAACCAAATTACATTCTCTGATATACGCAACTGAGGAGAAGAGCCCTGGAGTCAATGCACAGTACACTTCGTTACGTAACGTTTCGCCTTCTCCTTTAAAACAGAGGTACTGGTAACTTCCAGGGGAACTGCTGGAAATTAAAATAGACAGTAAACCCATTTTAAAACGAGAGAGGCAAAGTTTAACAGAGCTTCAAATCATGTAAGACTAAGAAACTGCTTTTGTGATTAAAGGTACTGCAAGTTAAAATTAGTAATGAAGGTTTTATTCAATTCACAGCCCACAAACAGGAGTTGGCTATTAAGTTTCTTTGTCAAAGTCCGCCTGTTTTCCAGGAGGAATTCTTCTTATCTTATTGAAATATTGAATTTACTTTCCAAGCGAAGTTAACGTAGCGTTAATCGACTTTTAATAATTCGAACAACTGGGGCCAAGTTACTCAATTATCTCACATATTAAACAGGTTAAAGGCCATTTCCATTCCGTACTGCGCTGTCTCGGGATTTGTTTACATTTCTGTTTTGAATTCGTTGATACGTTACACTTTGGTAACTGCGTACATGAAGTTTTTGAGTCCGCCATTACGGGTCGTTTTGTTTGGGAGTTTGCAGTGAGCTGAAACGTCGGTTTAGAATATCGTCGAGGTTCGTCTACTCTTTATTATATTTTTGCAAGTATATCGCATGTAATTATGACGAAAAAGGTAAGTTTTTACCCCTCATTTTCATTTTGGTTTGTTTACATTTCGTCGTGTGAGGCTTGATAAACATTGCATGCGGAGATTGCGCAGTACGGACTGGAAATGGCCTTTATCTGTGCGGCTAGTGGTCACTAAACTTTCTGGAAAGCGAATTAAGGTTTTAAAATAATCGATTAAAGAAAATTATAACTGGCCCTTCTATTGTCGGTAAAATGTCTTTAATCGTATGACAATTGCCAGGAGTCTTCTTCTAGAACTTTTCGTTTTTGTTGTGTTTCATTATCTACTACAACAATCTATAGTTCAATTAAATGTCTTTTTATAAGAGTAAAGAGCAAATATTTAGTTTAATTTAGTCCCTGAGGGCCTTATTCATTGTATATTGTCCCATATGTGCCTTATGACGCCCTTGGACAAATAGTGATAAAGAGGATCAAATAATTTGCCGGACTAATTTTCAAAGACGTATTGTTCTCTTTGTTATTTCGCTTTCTGTATGCTGTCTGTTGTTTCGCTTTATAGTCTACACATAAATTCCCACCTCTACTTAACAACTACAAGATCGTTTTGTCGTTAAAAACAGAGATCTGAAATCAAGCTGAAAGAATACTTATAAAGGTATGCCATTTTATCACGGCAAATTTTTGTAGTCTCAGTATATTGTACTCATTTTTATCTTTTTAAATTACCGCTTAATTTAAATATATTTGCCAAAAATGGTCATTCTCCGAACAATAAAATTTAAGTGCTGTAATGACTGTTATGTAATGTAAAGCGATCGTTTTTTAAAGTGAAGCGTCATTTAACACTTAAACGATTAAACCTTTTATTTCGCTGAAGAAGTTAACAAGCATTGATCATGACCAGTTAAACGATTATTGCTTTGTTCAAAGTCTTTTACCTGGCAGTACACAATTAGCTAAAAGCTGAGATAGCTTCTGTCCGCCGACCTTGCCTGCAGCCCTACCATTTTTGGTAACTTTTATAATTATATTGGATCTTTGACGTCCTTGCGGCATTTGCCTTTAATTTTATTTCATGATGTCCCGCTGATTTAACTAACAACTGAAAATAAAGAGTTTAATTGAATTGTATCTTAAAATCTCAGTTAAATGATGTCAAAGGATCAAGTAGTTTTCCGGCGCCATTTCATTCTTTTCCAGATAATGCATGCAAAATGCCATAAATTCCTTACCCAAAAAATATTTTCGTCTGTTTATAAAAAAAAACAGGCAAAATTGCCAAACTTGCAATCCAAGCTGTAATTACGGCCTTAACGACAAAACAAACTTTCCAATTGAGTTGGATTAAATTCCAGCTCAATTTCCATCAAGCTTGACGTCGCAAACCTCTAACCTTAAAGGAGGGATTGTGCGAAAGCTTGCGTAAGTTATCTATGCAGCCTATAAGACATTGAGTATGCGAGAATCAAACATGAAAATGTCTTTTGCTGTCACTTTTTCGACAAGAGCAAACCGTTCAACCTTTCGTTGATTATTCTGTTACGAAAAATTTGCCTATTAACATTTATTCCATTTCTTCTGAAACTGAATTCTTAAGCTCGCGATTGTTACTGATGTTCTAGTAAGTTTTGGAATATAGCCGGGTTTCAAATTAAAGCGGAGTTCATGTCAACTTTCGACCGAAGTGGGACATACCTGAAACATTCGTGGAAATATGAGGCGTTTAGCAGTAGTGTCACTGAAAAATGATAAGTGTTGTTATAAACAGTGGTTGCCCTCACCGAAGACTGATTTTCCTGCTTTGCGGCTTATGTGGTCTCTAACAACAATACTTTATAAACGAATCGATTTACCGATTCAATAAAAATATTGATTATGCTGTGGTTGGTCGTCTTTTCTTGGTTTAATTTAGAGGAAAAACTAATTTTAACTTCATAATTTTCTTGGTGGTGCATTATGTTTTTGTTAAGTGTACACTTTACTCAATAATTAAAACTGTTTGACACTCATCATTTTTCTTTTTTCTTGATCTGAGGGAAAATGACTATGTAGTCAAAGTCAAGGAGTGTGCGGGGCTTGAGTATTTTCATTTTTCCGCAAAGGCTCATTCGATATTTCAGTTTCATATCATCTCGCGGAAATTGTTCTTTAAGAAAATCCAACACCTTTTAGCTCACGGACAAAGTATGTAAACCCAATTTGCTGTGTTGCTCGATAGCAATTTTTTTCAGTAATGATGCTTGCAACGAAGTATTTTGTTTTGGTTGAAAATCTGAGATATTCTGTGGCTTAATATTTGCCCTCCAAGGGAATAAGACAAGGTTTCCCATGTCACTTGGCAACAAAACCTCAATACACACACTTTCTCCCAACCCCCGCCACCCCTCCCCCTCCCCCCGCCTGTTTTTGGCCAGAGAGGTTCAATTCATGCATATCGTGCAGTAAACAATCGAATCCATTTACAAGCGAACTCGCCATGTTATACGTACTGAAACTATAGGCGCATCGTAAGCATTTTTCCAACTGTGCAATCTATTACATATGTCTCATTTTAATTGATAACGGACGATAACCAAACAAGTGGCCTTAAAAATGACAATTCATATTCTCAAGCACCATTAAACAACCGCAGGAATTTTGATGTTCTACACGCATCGGTAGTCACGCCTTAAGGCGCCAAGTCCCGTTTTATTCCCGCTCTCATTACGAAGTGCCGTTGATTGCTTCCCGCTGTGACGGCAAAAGTCGGTAAAAACCACCATTAAAACGCAATTAACTTCTCACTTTTTTCGACAACAAGACTCGTCAGCCACGCGTCTGTGACATTGGCCGAGAAGTTCTTTTATCTCTTCTTCATAGATGAAGTTTTAAGCTTTTTCTTGCGAGTTACGTGAAGTAGATCGGTCGGCTTTCTTTGTGTTTGACCTCCGACCCAGTTGAAATGAGTAAAGAAAGCCGACTAAATGAACGTAAACGCCTTAACACAGAGTGGTACACACTTAAGAAAGATCTATTCGCTAAAAAAAACAAGCCCATTAACCCTGATCCCGTAATGATTGTGGGCTGTTTGTTTTATGCGATCGAGCTGGTTGAGTACTTTTCAGTCACTGAAAAAAACTATAAACTCGATCATTAAAACTACGATTGAGCGGGTCCCTCTCAAGGAGGGCATGAGAACTTCTTTAGAAAAGAAAAATGTGTCGTGGGTGTTACCTTAAGTTGTATACCCCAAGTTTTTTTAAGAAAGATAAAAACTTGCTACAATAACAAAGGGAAAATGGTTTTCTTTGTTCAAGCTATACCCGAGTTTGCATAACTCGAGCGGATGTTTCTTTCGGGGACCATGTTTCCATACCAACGCTGTTTTCGGAATTCCTGAAGATCATGCAGTTTGGGTTTATTTATATTTTAATTGCAATTTAAGATTTGTTTAAGTATTTGCGTCTTAGTATAGAGTGCACCAATATACCGTCACACGCCGGAGGGTATGCAATATTTTTTACGTTCAATTAGCTAAAGGCTTTGGATTGAGTCTTGTGTCGTGACGCCTTATAAATACCAATTTCTTCATAGATACCATCAGCCACAAACTTCCGAGAGCAAACACAGTGAGATCCAAGCGGGAGCGACCCCTCCAAACGATACCAAGGTATGTCATAGTGCTTATTCACCTGTATTTTGTATTGACGAAGAAGGCAGGGAGTAAACTTATCAATCGATAGCAACATTGTTTAAGACATCAACGGCTAGACAGAAAGTGTTGCAAATAAACTAATAATCCCGTGTTGAAATTGTGCATGGTTCGGAGCAATTGAGCACTGAACAGCTTTCGCTTCGACTGACAAACGGCTTGAAGTTACTGGACAAGCCAGATAAACCCTTAAAAACTTATACTAAGTTCATCAGGCACGATTTTTTTCGGTCTGCTCTCACAGGCTAGCTAGCACGGTACCGGCTATTACGTAATTTTCTATTTGTCTCAGGAGAAATCCACTACTGAAGATAAAAGCAACTTTTAGCTTGTTTCAGATGTTCTGCCGACTGAAGCAATATGGACACTCAAGAATAGACCAATTTATTTTCAGATTTATGACCACAAGTACACCTTTGAAGCAACTCATGCTATTTTGTCTGCATTGCACTAGTTTTCTAAAATTTCAGCATGGAAACAGTGTACTTTTAGCAATCAACTGCTGCAATGCATAGGTTCTGTTCTGTATAAAATGGTGTTACGATGATTTTCCTTTCAACCATAAATATAATGAGCACTTATTTCACAAGTTCAGTCTTCGTCGTTACTCAGGCCTGAACTATCGATTCGCTCCGACGAAGGGCTAACGCTCGAAACGTCAGCACTTGAATCTCTTTACGGTGGCCAATTGACATTATCAACCCAGTTGATAAAACCAAATTATATTGTTATACTTGCCACCGACGCAGCACCACAGTTTCTTTAGAAACTTACCCCCTCTGAACTATCAAGGGTCTGGCAGGTTTTGGCTCAGTTGGCATGATATATACCTTCAGTTCCAATATTTGACAATTTCCGTTCACTAAACTGACAATTGCTCTCATTATAAGTCTTTATTTCTCAGCTCAGGGTTTAACACAAAATTCAGGCTTTTTTCAGTCTTGAATACTGTGGCCATCACGCAGAAAATTCGGTCAATTTACAGCAGAACCAACTAAATCCCTAGAAACTCGTCAACTTTGGGATTTGATGTCTGAATTTGTCATCAAATTTTCGGATTTACCATCAAATTTCCGGAACATATATTAAACGAACAGTGCTTACGACTTTCCATGGCCTTTAATTTGCCATTCGATCGAACTAAGACCGTAAGCTGTCTTCAAGACAGTGGTTTACATAGCCATTTTCCAAGTGATGTACTTGTATAATTAATTAAGGCTCGTTATTTAAATATTATCTCGAGAAATCGTGAAGCAGTATTTCATGCACTGATCATTTGTTGTATCGATCAATACGTAACAATAAACGGCTGCATTTTGTCAACTGGTGAGATTTAAACGAAGCTCAAATTAGCTTTTTATTGCAAAGGGCGGAATTATTAGGCGAAACCCTACGTAATCAGCAATGCTAAAATTAGTTGATATTGGTTCTTAAACATTTAGGTCACTAATTAGCAAATCATTATACGTAACAGGTCTTTCCCAAAAATCAATTCATAAACTACGAGCAACCCCTTTTTTTCTTTGTTTGTCCAGCGTGGAGCGAATAAATATATGGTCGCCAGGGCCGTACCTAGGAATTTTGTCTGCGGCGGCAAACTCCGCACACCTTCACTTTCTACAAGAAATGGCCCAACAAAATCAAACACTATGTTAGAAAAAATAAATCATTTAGTTTCCTTGCGGGGGCAACTGCCCCCAGCCCCCTCTATTTACGGTCCTGGTCGCGCGAAATTTAGGGACGAGAAGACGGGAAAACCCTCGACGACTGCTACGCAGGCTACCCCTCGGCGGGTCTCGTCTTCTCGCCTCCTTCGCGCGACCCTATTCATTCGATTCACACTCGATGACGGTCTAATGAAAATAGGGGCTGCTCGCAGTCCAATCAAATAATGTCAAAGCTTAATTTCGATTTCTTTTCCAGCTAATATATTGGGTCCATTTTCTCTTGGTATCAGTGGATCTATTTTTGTCATCATAATTTGCATCTCCATATTGGCGTAGATAGTTTGAGAACAAACTTATACACACTTAAATAAGGTGTGTTTCTGTAACACACCTTTATTGTCCTCAAAACAACGCACCTTAGATACTTTTCATGTGTTACCTCAACACACCTTGGTGAGCTATCTAAACACACCTTGGTGTGTTTCCAAAACACAACTTAAGTTGTGTTTCACGCTTGTCCTAAATTTGACACACTTTCAGGTGTGTTCTGCAAAAAGATGTGTTTTGTCACACTGCTTGATGTATAACAAAGCACACCTGGCAGGCACTCGAAACTGTAACATTTATATAATTATTTGCACAAAACATCAGCAGTTGTCTACAAATGGTTTATTGACCTTTTACAAACAATTCATATATAACAATTTTCAAATAACAATTCTCATTTCTGTATAGTTTGAGAACAAAATTAAAGTTTATCGTTAATTATTTTCACTGTTTGGAAAACGTTCATTTCCAGCTCAAGGACACAACATTAACAAGTGTAGATAAACTAAAGTATTTTGTAAGTGTTTGTTTCGCTTTGATTCTGCACTCGGCACACAGCAAAGATCTTTTCCTGGACGAGGGCGACTGTACTACGAATATGAGATTTGACTCCAGAGTTTTTTTTGTTTGCAAAAGCCTTCATTTTACGTTGCTCAGCAGCAACGTCAGCACGGTTATTTATATTTAAAGCAGTTAAGCCCTTCCCTGCTGGTCGCAAAATGATAAAACTGATGAAACTACTAACCAGCTGTTTTCGCTACTACGATGTTCTCGCTACCTGGTATGATGATGACGGTTATCGCGAATGATCGAATGAATGATGATGGCTATCGCGTTTTCCCGCCGAAATGACGCTGGTTCACAAGCGCGCGCACAATTTCTTGTCCAAGTAGACCGCCGCTCCTAGAAGTCTTCCTCCTCTTAGCTAGATCTAAAGGTCTTTAATCTGTCTAACATTTCCCTTGACACAATCAAAGCAGTTTATAATGATGCATTACTGCACTCTACAGAATATCTGTTCAGTATTTGTTTGATTTCTCGTTTGCTGCTCATGATATCATAACAATTGAATATACTATATAATCGCGGTGCATTTCATATGAAGTTCCAAGGTCTTCCATTTTAAGTTGTTACAGAGTCATAGACTGTCTCTTAGACTACGTAGATCTTTCATTTTCTTAGGTTGGCTTGCATGCCGTGCCGGGTGTTATAGAGCTCTGTATTTAAAAGTGGATTAGAGTCATTACAAAGATTCTTTGTCTTCGTTTCATGCAATATACCTGTTCAAGTCGTTCAAGGGTCTTCAAGAGAAAATATTCTACAGGATTCGGTTAAAGTCTTTTAAAAACCTTTCTCAGCAATCAGTTAATAATAAAATTAAACATTGATGGTGTTAAGTTGACAGATCGGTCCTCCTGGCCGGGGTCCGCGTAGATACGTGATGTATGGTAAATTATTATGTACACATTATGTACCAAAAATATATAGATATAACAGATTATGGGATATATAAATCGCTTCAGACTACATAACAGGGTTAGGGTTAGGGTTAGGGTAAGGTTTTATGATTTTTATGTAACAACACATTAGGTACATAAAAAATTTACCCATACATAACGTACCTACCAGAGTCCGTGTTCTTGACAAACCAAAAGAAAAGCGGGCTCTGGGGACGGGATTGGCAAACATGTACTCTTTTTTTGCCGTTGTTTCGCTGAAAGGGATGTTTCCCGCCTGATACAGTTGCCATAAATAAGGGCTCTTACTCCGTGTACCGTATGCAAATGTTAGACATTGTTTTACCTTTGTTCTTGATTCTTTGTAGTTTGAGCAGCATTGTTTCTCATCTTTTGTTTTTGTTTTACGCCATATCTGGTGTAATAATAAACTTTATTTGAGTGTCAACTGTATCTAGCACTGACGTACTAATGGGGGACACTGTAAAGCACAAATGAAATCAAATCAAATTATATTAATTTTAAATCAAATCAAATCAAATGTAAATGTTGGTTTTGTGGAGAGGGGAAAACCGGAGGACCCGGACAAAAACCTCTAGGAGCAGAGTAGAGAACCAACAAACTCAGCCCATATATGACGCCGGTGCCGGAATCGAACCCGGGCCACATTGGTGGAAGGCGAGCGCTCTCACCACTGCGCCAACCCTGCTTCCCTGCTCCCCGGCACACGAAGAAGGAGCCTAAGAAAAGCCAGGAGAAGGCTATGAAATTACTTTATTGCTTGGATATTGAAAGAATAACACCAAAATTGGTAAAAGCAAAGAAATATCAACTCAGAAAAATATATACATTCACCTGAATGGAACGTTAAATTTCTTGTAATCCTGTTCTTCTCAGTCCCCAAAATACCTTTTTGTAGAATCTTTTTATATAAATCATTTGTATATTACATTTGGGTGGCATTGAGCAATATAATTTGGAAATTAGGAAAGAGAACTGTCAGGACACTTCCCATTAAATCGCATTGTTGCTGATATACTATTGTGCGAGACAATATTGAAGGAAGCATGCTCTCTAGCTATTTAACCAACATGCACTATAAGTTACGAGAACGTCAATTGCATAGTAGCTATTACGTCACTATGTGACGTAAGCTAACCATTTTTGATGCCATGGAAACAGCCGAAACATAAACGAACGAATTATTGAAATCTAGTTTGTCAAGCTGGGTCACGTGTTGCGGACACAAACATTAAAGTAAGACTTCCAAATTTGGTGGGGTGAGCAAATAACACAATTTCTTTTTCGAACCGAGGATATAAGACCAAGTTTTCAAATTAAACTATCTACGGCTCTATAAAAGATCATTTTTGACTCGTGACCATTCCTATTTTTACAGGTGTTAAAACGAATGTTCAGCGGTGTCAAGGATGTTATATTACTAGCAGTTTCGCATAAACTTCAACTTACAAGGCGCTAATTATAAGAACAACAATCTACACGCCTTTTATATGTAGATACCTCATTTAAAAAAAAATCCTTGAAAAGGGGTGCTGGCCATTTTCCCACTGAGCTAACATTAAGCAGGCTTTGTAAGCTACTGTCGAACTCTCCAGAATATATACATTTCTTTTTCATATTAAATTGAGTTGTAGTAGGCCTGAAATTCTTAAGTTTGCGGTTAACTGAATACAGCCAATGACTGTATTTATGCCATTTTCGGCTATTCTTCGAGTTGCTGATACCGAATTTCTTAAAAAAGATCGACCTACCGAGCTAAATAAAAGCCAAAAAGCTATTTATCTTCGATAAAAAAATGTGTTCAAATACAGCCGTGTATCAACTTTTTAATCTAACTGACTGTTGATCTCTTAATTAAAATAGAATTATGCCAAGAAAGTCAGTTAAAGCTCTTTTGGCATGTAAACATTACGGTATATTTTATACAGGGGTGTAAATATACAGAGCTTCAAGACTCAGTAAACATTTTTGAAAAGGTTTTCAAATAACAAGCTAAATTCGCATGCTGGGTCCAAACCACAGGATCCATTGAACATAATTATGTTGGAAGAAAATTTGATAGCATGCAAGAAATCCGATCTTCAGTCAATTTTTGGCATTCAAGGATCTTTTGGACAGTTTGTGGAGAAAAACGTCTTTGAAATCAACAACGGTCAGCAAAGCACTTGTTTCGTCACAAAGTAGAAAGCCCGTGTATGCAGCTAAAAATGAAGAAATTCCATGCCATTATAACTTAATAAAAAAACTTCCAAAGCTGTTCATAAGAATTGATTATCAGATTTTGGGAATTTGATAAGCGATGTGAACCACTGATTTTGTATGGGCGCGGTATGTAGTGGTATGGAATAACCTAATACCCAGATTGAGAGACAGTTTCCAAGTTATTTTCATGCCAGAATTTCAGAATTACATTTTACAACGATTCTGACGTCGAACCAGTGAATTACAAGTATAAGGCCTTATAATTTGCTATTACATTACTGCAGAAAGATCTTTTGAGAATTTAACCATGAGAAATGTTTGGCTCGTTGATGTTGATACGAAAGGTTGCAAATTGACTGGCGACAGCTGACTGGCAAAACACAATTGTAAATATATTATTCATAATGGCTAATTATATATGGAATCGTGAGTTGAAATTACCTAAAACAACATATTACGATAATTGATGGTAGACGAAAATATATTTTTATTCTGGTACCGTGTAAGAAATTGGAATAAACTCGTCCTGTTATCCAAAAAGAAGACTCGTAATATCAGCCCTCGTAATAATTTATTCACTTTAATATTCAGTTTGTATGAATGGCAACGGGTACAGACACAGTGGTATTCGACTCTCAAAATACACCAAGAAATCGAAGGACTTCAAAAATATTCAATTTCCTTGGCAAAAGGCCTGTGTATTCCGCGAGTGTTCTTTGTCAGATGAATTTCGTTCACTTGAATTTACAATGCCGTGTGGTGTATGAAATTATAGGCAATGTGTCACAGCTGTACAGAGTGGGTCATCTTTGCCATAAACCAAGATTGAGTACCTGTAGATGTGGTAAATGCATTAGTTTCTCCAAGCCCGTCTTGGTAACTCTTGTACAGCCATATAGATCAATGTTCGTTATGCTAGTCAAGTTTTCGGCGATAGAAGCTAAGCTTATGTCTGTAATTTGCGTACACTGACCAATATTCAAGACTCGAAGGTCGTGAAGACTCCGCGCGACTTTGCAAAGCCCATCGTCCGTGATATGACAAGAGTTCAAACCCAGATTTTTTAAATGATGTAGTCCATTAGAAATATGATTTAACGCAGCATCCCCGACTCTGTCGCAAAAGCTTACGTCCAAGTAAGTCAAATTAAGGCCTCCTACCGCTAAATGTGCTATCCCTTCGTCGCCAATACCTTCACAAGATCGAAGGTTTAATTCACGCAGGCTTCGAAGAGTAGCCAAGTGAGAGAGCCCGCTCTCTGTAAAACCACAGCAAAAGCTTAAATTGATCGACTGTAATTGAACTAGTCCCTTTGCAATGTTGCTTAGCGCGTTATCAGTTATCTTTTGACAGTCTTGTAAACACAAAGTAGTTAAATTCTTGTTACCGCGAGCGGAACTCGAATTCAGTCCAGCGAGGTGAGCGATACCGGTGTCCGAAATGTGTCGGCAACTCCGAAGATTCAAGTACTTTAACTTGGGTAGGCCCCAGGCACAAAGAAGAAGACCAGTGTTCGTTATATTACAACATCCAGCGAGATCCAGCACCTCTAAATTGCTCAAAAATCGGGCGATTCTTCCTAGACTTGTGTCCGTAATTTGTTTACACAAACTTAGATTTAATACTGTCAAAGACGAAAGATCTTTGACGAACGCATGTCCAATTCCGATGTCAGTCACATTGTAACATCCTTTGAGATTCAAACTCTCTATATTCGGAAGATTTTGTATAACGTAGTTCAAGCTCTTTTTGAGACTCAGGATACGAATTTTTCGAATACCACGTTTCGCCAGCGAAGGAAACAGGTATGGATTTGACCTCCTCAAATGTAGCCTTGCTTGAACGCCGCGCCACACCAATCGACTGTACGCCGCATCCTTCCATTTTGAGCAAACCTGAGATACTCGTCCTTTGTCCCTTATATCTAAATAGCTAAAAATAATGGCCAAAATCTCGGGGAAAAGGCAGTGAATCGTGGCATCGCTCTTGCCTTTCATGTTGTTCGCCTGCGTTCAACAAAGCACCATTGGAAATCGATGAGGCATTTCAATACTCTTGGGACCCTTTGTTTAATTTAACCACGTGATCTTTTTCGCATTCGCTGAGTGGCTTTTGTAAACAATAGTTTCATGAGCGCTCACAGTTTGATCGCCAAATTTAGTTCAGATTCGGTAACAAAAAGGTCTTCGCTTGAATAAGCTTTGTAACAAATAAAAATAAAACCCTCTCTGGCTAATAAAATAGGTTCTACCTTGTAGTTTGTTCGGCGTGTCCGGTGATAAAATACAATTTAAAAGAGTGTTCATGTTTTCATTTTCTTTTCATGTTTGTTAGTGATATAAAAATAATTCCATCCCTTTTATTTACATCTTTTCGTTGTCTATTGTATGACTATTGCAAGGCGTTAATTGAATTTTTTTAGTTATTGCAGAGGATACCGTGAATTCTTTCGGTTTCAATGCCGAAGCTAGAAATTGAGCGAAACAGTTATATGGTTATCAAAGCATGAGCAATTACTTTTTATCGTTTTACAAGAAACTGTCTCAAAGCGAACAAAAGCGAAGCTCTAGCCGTAATTACCTTACAGTAATTAAAGTTATAAATAGGCTGCGGAGTAGAATTCTTTTATACTTGTGGCGGCAGAAATACAAAATGCATACAGTTTGTCTGTGATTTGAGATTGGTAACTTGAGCGGTTTGATCGAGACGTAGGCACTTTCGAAAAAACAAAACTATGGTCAGCCTTATATGCTTTTCTTGGTCGTCGTCAGAAAATCTGTTTCAAATTTATCTCTGTTAGACTTTTTTAGCATAAATTTTGGGCTACAATTAAAATTAGTCGCAGTTGATCATCTTATATTGCTCTCGCAGGATATTGAAATTATGCTTTCTCGTCTCTTCTGTTGCCACTTTTACAGCGTCTTTTTGTGACTTCTGTGCAATAATTTTTGCGTCAATCGAGAATTTTGCCGTTAATTTGAAAACACATGTTTTCTACGAAGATCTTTTGCTTCGAGAACATTCGTCGCTGAAAAACACTAATATGAACATTGTGTAAAAGTATTGTGTTAAAACCCACAAAATTGAAATTATATTGTTACTGTGTCGCTTGAGATAGGACCCGCGTCAGATGGCAATATCTTAT
>OX393568.1:1312352-1372352 GCA_947652115.1 Blastomussa wellsi | reverse complement strand
ACATGATTACGGAGTCTAAACAGGGAACGCTGTGAACACTGAACACATGTACTTTGAAACTAGCATAAAGAAAAATGTGGTGAAACGTATGCTTCACTTGTTCTCATGAATACCTGACAATGAATGAACATGTTTGATCCTCGGGATCAGAACAAGCATGATTGGCAATCATACTTGTTTGGCAATAGAACAAGTCACTACGTCTGTAGAACTTTAGCAAATCCGATAGGAAACATTTTATATGCATATAGGCCACTCGAAGTACATGACATGTCAGATAAACAACACACAAGTCAGAAACAGGCTAGCCATTTTGCTACCGCTGTGGGATCGCTTGAAATCAAATTCTCTTGTTATCGACTCAGTACAATGAATCACATTTTCACAGGCCTTATGGAGCTGAAACTCTTCCGAAAACAAAGCAACAAACGTTATAAGCTCGCTCTGATAATTTTCGCTCTAGGAGTGTCAAAAATGCCAGGAATGTAAGAAATCCTCTTGCCACTAGGTCAAATGGTACTTTTCTTGCATTCCGAAATGATTTGAAATCTTGATTAAATTGTGCACGCCGTTAGTCTGTCATTTATTTATCTGGGCTGTCTATGTAATTAATTGAATGCCTCCTAATTGTTGACAGAGTTTTATGTTTACAACCTGAAGTGCTTCAATACGGTTCGCTCCATAGTTTTTCTCTGTTCTTTTTTGTTTTTCTAACAACCCTTTAACTGTTCATCAACCTTTATAATCCTGTGACTAAGTATCACCCACGTGTGAATTGGGAAAAATAACGGTTTCCATTGTGGAACAGGTCCTAATATCTTACACGTCATTTGGGGTGTTATTTGGTCTCTTCAAACTTCAAGAAATTCCAAACTTTCATCGATCTATTGTGATAAACTAAGGAAGACAGAACTGTCCTATCAATTTTGTTATTCATCAATTATCTCTTGACCTTTGGACTAAATTGCAACCTTAACTGGACTGGAAGCGTTTAGCATGGCAGACACATGAGAAAGTGTTTCTCCAGTTTGCAGTTAGTGTAATTTCCCAGTCCAGTGCACGTGCTTGTTCCATTTCTTTGCTCTAAAATGTTAAAAAGTTGTTACAGCTGGTCAAGTCAGTTCATGAACAAGGAAACTAAAACTAAATTAACCTTAAACAAGATCTAAGTGCGAAATACCACTTATGGTCCCTTGACACACTAATATCTCAAGTATAAGATGTTTTCGTATGACTGATTCGATAACGATTGTAAATGTCAAGATAGAAAAATACCTCACACATGCTTTTAATTCGTAAGTGAATTGTCGACGCAGCTATTTGAGAGAGTACCATTTCAATTGTTTTTTTTTTACTGGTTAAGGCTGGAAACTCTTGGAAGTGTTTAACCACAGGAAGAGATATAGAAAGGGGCAAAAAGGAAGCCACTGTCGGTAAACACGCTACCCTTATGATCGTGTACCTGCTAACAATTTATTGACGTCAAACTGAAAATTATTTGTAGGATCAGTTTTTTTATACTTTTGAAAACTCTTCGGCATGCATCATGAAGTTATCCAAGGGCAGTATATATTATTGTTATTATTGTTTTGTTACTGTAACGTTTGGAATTTGATAATACTCCGTTGAGGGAAAAGAGTTAAAAAGCCACGTAAAGATAGACTGAATGAAGCGAGTTCAGATGGTGATTGCGGATTGCAGTCAATGAGGGTGGTCGCTGCCTGAAGGCGCGTGAAGAACTCACTGAGGCCGTGGGTATTTACCGACCGCGGAATGAAACCGTTATACTTGAAACGGAATTTGGCCCCCATGCAGTGGGTTGTTGATATTAACATCTACCAGTATTTGTGCTAAAAGGACAAAATTGAGTACGGTTCTTTTTGTCAAAAATGCCAATTTTTCAACTCTTATTGCTCTCGTTCCCTTTGATTTATTCCACATTTTCCAGTCGAGTCAGTCAGCTTCTGCATCAGCGTCCATTTGTTGGTCCACTTGACCTCGATGTGATAAATTTGATTGGGATGAGTTGGCAGAAAAGGAGGCTTTATTTACAAGCAGAGTCAAATGCGTACTATCTTCTTACTTCGTTTATGACATTTGGTCTCGAAGAAATGATCTGGTGTGGAATCTGAGAACTCTATATTTCAAGCAGCACAAACGAGTGCTGTTTTCCTAGTTAACCATACTCAAGATAACAATTTGTTTTTCAGCTTGTTTTGTATCGTATTACGACCAAATTTGGATGAAAGACAATTAAAAATCAAAACAGACTTAGCAAATGTTAAATGAAATAGATTGGGAGTTGCGTGCCCGCACGATCGCTAATTTCTCGGATGCCAAGCACCAATAAGTGCAAAACGTATCAGCTGTGATTGGTGTTCAATGAACGAGAACCCTCAAAGGCAGCCAGAAAAAGATTGAAGCTTTCAACGGTTCTTCTCATCTGACAACAGCGTCAAACTCTCAAAGAATGTCGGACTGTGCGACGAATCTCAACAGCGAGGTCACAAGCGTGGTAGGACATCCTTATTTCTCGTGCACGATTCAAAATCTATAGACAATAGCAACCTAAATCCTATTAGGTGAATCATTTCATATTGGAGCGCTAATCTTTTCCTCTTGAGAGTTTTAATCAACATCCACTCAAAGCCAGATGAAAGGCGCTCTTATTTTAGTAGTAATACATGTTCGTGACAACCCCGTTGGGGGAATTAAATACCGGTATTTGCCTTCACACTGGGTCATTGAGGCGTATTCCCAAACCTGTTAAATAAACTATTATTCAAGGTTAAGTTTAAAAATTAACGATTCAGACGTAAATTTTTAGAGCAGCATGTGTTTCTTCCTAATAAGCCTTGGTTATCTTTTCTAAGGATGCTAAGCTGAGTGTATTTGAGTTATTTAGAAAGTTAGAGTGGCATGTGTCGAGTCCATGTTTGCTCAATATTACACGGCATTATCAAAAAGTCAAACAAGCTACGTATTGGTCATTCACTGAAATCCAACTCTTCTCCTTGCTGACATATACGTCGGCTGACGAGGTCACCCTTAAACTGGAAATATTTCCGGTAAAAAAGCCCTCTGGGTGCTAGGCGCCAATTTTGTTCGAGAACCTCATAGGAAGAGTGGCAAAGAGCCGTGTCGTTCTCGGTTAACTCCATACATCTGTAACCAATAAGTTCGACGAATTTCTAAATTCAAACAGGGTTGGATTGAGTGGTTTTCAACCAATCAGGAGACGCGAAATGGTATTATAAGCAGCTAGTCGGCTTATTTGAGTTCTAACTGCATGTGCTAAAGAGATTAGTTTAAATCGGCAAGCGCGAAGTAACCAAAGTGAGGAACGAATCTTGACTTAGCTTTTGTCTTTCTAGACCTTCATCGACTTCGTAATGAGGGTAAGGCGAAGAGTCCGTCAAGTACCCCTGGTCCTCTGCTTAATGATCCTCACTTCGTTCTTTCAAGCTGGACAGAGTGTGTGGTGAGTAGTAAAATCCTTGTCACCTTTGTAGCCGAGCACTTATTTTGTTTTTATTCAGGATGTTATTTTCCTTCCTTGAGGGTTTTAAGCTTGCCTTTGGTCTGCACACAAGCATCTGGAAGAAATCCGAAGGAATGTTTCAGTTCCGTTGAAGTTAGGTGTTAGCGCAATGTTTACTTGCTAGTTTATGCCGATGTGTCAAGAGCTGCACTTCAGCAGAGATGGCCAACCAGCCGCGTGCTGTTGAAATTTTCCACTTCAATTCATTTCGCTGGCATATTTTCCATGTTTCCCGTTACTCGCGCACCCTTTCTTCGGCGGTTCCTTAATGGTTTTATAATTCCTTCAATGGCGATTACTTGCAAATTACTTAACCAAACATCTACCTTATTTTGTATCCAAACAGGTCGCTCAGTATTCCACACCAAGTTTACATTGTATCCACAGTGTCCCAGTTTTGCAATGTTATGGACATGAATGCGAAGCAGACGGAATTTTGCTTTAAGAACCGAGAGCTGATGGCCAGCATAAGGGACGGTGCAAGCCTTGCCATCAAGCAGTGTCACTATCAGTTTCAGTATCGGCGGTGGAACTGCTCTGTACCAGAAAGAGACAGCAATACGCTGTTTCGTCGCATCACAGGCAAAGGCGAGTGTTTAGCAGTTCTTCTTAAGCCTTCTCTGTGCCTTTTTTGATTATCTAAGCTTCTGTACGCTGGAATTTGCTATCTTTTCTTGAAAACATCTGCTATCGTGATTACTACACTACATGTTTGTTTTGTACAAGAAACCTAATTACAGCCATGCCCTCGTTGCCCAGCATCCTTCACATTAGCAGCAGAACTTAACAACTTAGCAGGCATTTTTCTGGGTTATTATCCATAGGAGTTCTGCGATAGCTCGCGCATCTTCGAAAATGGGAAACTCGAATTGAAATACTTTCTCGCCGGAACGCGGCGACGACATACAGGGTACCTTTGGTAGATGTCCGGTCGTTTTAATTTAAAAGCAGTATACGATATGATATTTACTGCCACTATTTGAGAGGAATTTTATCTTTGGAGAAAAATGTTGATAAATTACAATACATTTCATCAATTAGTGTCTTGGTCGAGATCCCGCACTCTGTGGCTTTATGCAGCCCAGTATTGTTATTGTTAATTTAACTTTGCGATATCGCTGGCAATGATGGCCTCTTTGACTCTTTAACTGTCCCACCAAAATGGGTTTTATTGGTACATCTAACAACAAGAACTTTCTTTGGACAGTACTTCTCAGACTCTTTAATGACTTCAAAGAATTTCATCGTCGTGAGCATCACGAGACTCTTGATGTAAAGGGGACCCATCACGAATTATCGAATTATGGACAGTTAACACTGAGCTTTTGGCAGCCCATGATTGAACGTTCCAAGAGACCCCTGCACTGGCTTTTTCTGACAGATTAATTAGTCTTAATAAAGAGGCTGACGTATATAATTTAAGTCAGAAGTTTTTGGAGAATGAGTACATATGTTTCAATTTTATAAAAGGGCCAGAACCACCTTCATTTAATGTCCACTGTCAAGGATATCTCTCGAATCTGTCCACTGCATTTCTCCTTGTCATCATGCTCGAGAGCCTTTTGATAACTTTTTGAAAGTTTTTTATTATTCAGCTAATAAGAAAGAAGCAGTTGAGATGACTGAAGTTCCTGAGTACCTCAGTCTTCAGCAATCATGTCTCAGTGAACAGCGACGATTCGGTCATACCCATTCATTAGGGTTTACTTCCCTATTCTTTAATCTTCAGAATAAACCACAGATATGGAAACAAAAATAAAGATCTACATCCAATATTTTTAATTGTTATACGAGACGTACTTGATGCAAAATGAACCGGAAAATTGGAAGCATTTAGAACTAGACATTGATCAAGTTTCCTCTAACAATCCCAATAATGACTACACTCTTCCTTGTTTATAAGAACATTGCTTTTCCGATCAAGGCTGAATATTCTTATTTTTCTGCCGATTTTAGGCTGAAAATATTCTTATGAATATTCTTAGACTAAGAATTTATAATGATACTTTTTACAGTTTAGTCCGTGTCTTTTGTGCTGCTGCATACCTTACGTATGTATTTATTGAGCAATGGCTATAGTGTAGGTTTTTATCGTTTTGTTGGCTAGTTTTACCGTTTAGAGAAGAAAAGAAAATTGTATTGTATTTGTACATTTTCAACACAAAATTGTATTATTTTCAAAATCTAACCCTTGGATTTATTCTTAAAATATTCTTAAAATTTCGCAAATTTCAGCCTCGATATTCTTATAAAATATATTCTTATAAAAAAAGAAAGAATGTAATTCAATAGAATGATGTTTCGGTTAACCTCTCCTGCATTTATTATATTACCGTCAACCATTATTAAATTAGCACAGCTATTTGTTGTAATACTATGCTATGCCTCTAGAGGGGACAAAAAATAGCTTCTGAAATTCTTAATTAACTCTTTAATGTTGGTTATTTTTCAACAATAAACAGGAATTTAATTAAATATACCCTGATGCCTGCAGGGGTCCAGTTATGAAAACTAATTTACTGATTAGATTTTTTTAAAACTTTGGTTGACTTGCTTTCTATGCTCTTCGATGACAAAAACTGTCTAAATATGTATTTTTGTAATTTTTGGATATTTGTACATGTACGAACTGCAGGTTTGGGTTATTTGTCCCCATTCTTTTAAACTGACACTATCTTTACATATCGAATACCTTGTGACAAATATGTCATATAATCTTTTATTTTTATAGACATAGTGGTCTTATTTCATCAGGCTTTAATTGCCATATGTTACTGTTTTTCCATCTTCATGTCTCCTGGGCTCTTTTTTATAATCAAAGTCCTGCTGTACCATAAAAGCATGCAATAATGCTGAAATTCCCCAAAATGTCTTGAGGATATAGGGTAATTTTGCAAACGAAAGTCCTCTCCGGTTCGCTAACTGGTCGCTTCTGTCCAGCTTTTCGTTGAATGTTAGAGGTAGCACATCTTGAAAACTATTGGCTGAAAACTTTGACGCTGTTCAAATCAGTCCTTCACAATCTTCCTTAATCGACACCCTCCTTGTTTATTCTCAGTTTAATGTTTGTTTCTTTATGTGTGCGTGTGTGTGATTTGTTAGTTTTTATTCAAAATTCTGGTAATAAAAAATTTTCTTTTTTGGTCATTTTCTGCCTTGATAAACTATTATTTCAAGGTTTGCTTTGATTTGAAGGCAATTTTATACTACGTAGCCAAAGACGTTTTCAGTCATGGTGGCTTATCTTATTTTAGAGAACTTTGATGTTTTAAAACTTCTAATGGTAATTTTGTCGCCGAGACCTTTTCGCTTTTGAATAAGCCTATATACTGGAAATGAATGTCAATAATATGACTTTATTATAAAACGTTGCACGATTGCAGGAACGCGAGAAGCCGCTTTTACTTACGCCATAGCATCGGCTGGAGTCACCCATTCCATAGCCAGAGCATGTGTTGGAGGTAATCTCAGTTTGTGTGGCTGCAGCCGTGAAAGAAGACCAGAAGGCTTGAAAAAAGAATATCAGTGGGGTGGGTGCGGAGATAATATTGCGGCGGGTGCCAAGTACGCCAAAGAATTTTTAAACGCTGGCGAAGAGAGTGTGGGTGAGGAAAAAGACACGAGTAAACTGGAGAGAACGTTGATGAATTTACACAACAATCACGTTGGAATACAGGTGAGAAACAACAATTTGTATCGCTTATCAGGGAAAGGCTCACCATTGTTTTAATCCCTGATGTTGGGTCACCTTAATTTCTGCTAAATGAAAAAGGAAAATTCAAACAAATTCCCTCAAACTATTTGTAAGCAAATCATCTAATATAAAACGTCTAAGCAACATCTCCGCATTCAAATGATACCGTAGAAACTAAACGTAAAAACGTAAACGTCTAAAACCTGTGGTCAGTACATTATGTATATCCTTTGCATGCTGTTTCCATGCCAAACAGTTGAAACAAAGATTTTATTCGGAGTGGGGTGAGGATGACGTCGCTTTTTTGTGTCTCAGGAAGCCGGGTTTCCTACCACTACAACTTGTTCATACTGGCAGGAGGGGAATATATGTATTACGCAACGTATGCAATGCATAACATATCGTTTGTATTGACCGACAAAAGCACTTTGAAAGGTTGGGTCATTGTCTCATAAGTTCATCAATTCAGTATAAATAAACTAGTACCCACTAGAGAATACTAGAGCTTTCCAAATTGTGTGCACGATGAATCTTTGCATGAAGAGGACAGTAAATCTGTCTACCTCTGAACAACTCCAGAAAAGTTACAAATTATTTGAAGAATGGTTTAATTGAACGAAACTGTAAATTTGCACAGAGTTTTTATAATGTGGTTTTATAATGTTTTATAATGTCGCACGTAACTAATTCTATTTCATTGGCAGTGAATTATATCTCGTAAAATTACACAATACCACTCGCAAGTAAACCGACATAGAACACAAACTTCCCGGATGATGCCGTGATATCATTACTGTCAATTTCTTGTTCGCAACTCTTTAGATGTCGCTTTTAAATTTTTATCATAACTTTAATTTTTATCATATGTTAAAATTTCAAAAATACCGGCGGAACTTTGGTCCGGACATCTCTCTAGGAAGGCAAGATTTCCGCCGCTCTCTCAACTGTATCTCCATGGCGCTGTTGGCGATCTAGTCCGGCGAAGCCCGAGGAAGACGTGCAAATTCGTATAAAGATTATAACATCACTGACGTTCAGAGAAGAGTAGCTGTATATATAGTCAATGTTGAACAAATATTTACATTATTCCTGTCATTGACAACAAACACTTCTAACCAACAGAATCTTAATTTTGTTATGTCACAGTTGTTTACACAAATAACTTATAGTAGTTTTAAGGGTGGACGTAAACTGTACAACAAGAGATGATTTTTGAAAGCAATTCCAAGCCAGGCCTTTCCTTTCCAGCACTGAAGTCTTACCATCCTAAACAATAAACATGCTGTAGTAAATATTGTGATAGCATAATAAGGTGAAGATTTCTGTTTGTAGACTGTTTTTGCTGTAGGTTTCACATGCAGTAAGCTGCCAGTATCAGACAAAAGAGTGACGGTTGTAACCAAGGGCAAACATTTAACATTTTTGATGCTCTGTAGGACTTTCTGGACTTGACATTTGGTGTTTTTTGTTACGTTTAGCTAGAAGTTTCACTTCCTTTGTCGTCTTTTCCAAGACCTACCCAGGATGTATATCGACACGACGTTCTTCAAGGAGGAAATGTGATAATTTTTAAAATGAATAGAGCATGCATGGCAATAATTGAAGCCAAAACGGCAATGTAGACAATCTTTCGTCGACGTTAATTGAAAGGTTTGCAAACACCTGGAAACACCTTTATTTGCTAGTGGCTTTGCTGCCATTAATTCTATTAGAATTCATGGAAACATATTTGGTAAATGAAATTGCCCAATTAACCTTGGCCATCTCGTCCACACTATTTATACCTATACCTGCCGGTAAAACAGCGTGCACATAAAAACGTTTTTGCGGCTTTTTTGTATCCCGCCCCGGGCCATTGATAAGTATCTAATTACTCCAATAGATAAATATAACAGACTAAATTATTTGCTTTGCGGTGTTGTCTGTCGTCGGTGCAGAATTCTTTGGAGTTGACTCATTTCCGTGATCGGTTTCCATGTATCAAACGTTTAGCGGCTACAGAAAAAATATGATTGCGGCTTTTGTTTCCTAAATTATGAAAATATTTGTTTTATCTTTCCGACAAAATTACTTTTATGATCGTATGATGTTTTTCTGTAGACGGCGGCAAGAAGCAATTGGGGTGGAATTCATAAACCCAATGGACAACTTCAATTCTTTGTGTGAATTGTAGCTACATTAGCTCAGAGAAATTTTTAAATTAGTTTGTATCAGACAAGAGTCTTTATTTCTAAGCAACCCTGGCTATTCTACCATCAACGTGATGTAAACCTTGGTTGTTGCTCACCCGAGGAAATTGATCAGATGAACACTGCAATCATTTTTCGCAAGGTATATGGAAGGGAAATTGCACATCGCGCACATCAGAGTTCAAGAGGAGAGGGACTGTACTCATTAGAGTGAGTACAAAGAATGGAAATGGGTCACAAGATTAGAAAACACGCCTTACGACTTCCTAGTGCTTGGAGTTTGAAAATATCAAAGAGCTCTTTGAGCTACGACTGAATTTTTTGAAACAAACTTTTGCCTTCGATTTCTCGGCATACATACGTATAACCAGTGAAACAAATCATTTGATGAGAAAATCAAGCCACTTCCAGATCAAAAAACTTCTGATTCCTTCTGATCGAACCTCACTATTTTTGAGCGCACAGTCAATCAGCGGTGCATTGTGTATTTTTCCTGACTTTATGTAGATTATTTACACGTGTACAATGTGTACGTTCCAGGTTTGTACTTTGGAACGTTTCTAAACTTGAGTTTGGAAGGTCGAAAGTTCGATGCTCGGTTGGATGCTAATATTTTTTTCCCTTTCTCTTCTTTTTGTTTTCTTTCTGGGGTGCTAATAAATGCTTTGTGTTTGTCATATATGCACTGGAAAGTAGAAGAACTGAAGAGTGAAAGTAATGCATTTTTTAAAATAATTATAAAGTTCTATAATAATAACAAACGGATTCAGCTGAAATGTATAAAGATGAGAAATCTGAAAGAATTCGTGAATGGAAAATGCTTTCAACTTTCTTGTCAGCATGAAACCACAGCAACATTAACACTAGCAATACTTTGGTTTATTCACTCCCGACCGACCGATTGTCCACGCACCTACAGCTTTATATGTCACAACGGATTTAATTGTCGAGAGATTGTAAGACACTTACGCTAAACACGGAAGAGAAACATAGCTTCGTCCCTTTTGAGATTCTCGACGTCCTCTCGAGTACAATTCAAGAACAGACGCCCCGTCCAGCGGGATTCAAAAGTTGCAACTGCTAGACTGAACGACCGACCGAGCGAGTGATCTGGGGCTACAGCAACACAAGCAGCCATGCATTGAGCACCGGGTGCACTGCACCGTGTACGGCAACATTCTCATGTAATGGCACCACCAGTAATTCAGGACCATTGTTTTGAGTGTTTGCGAGTTATTTAGCGAATTATTGGACCTATAAAAATCTACGTTGAGCTAAATGTTTGAGGGTTGAAAATGGGATTTTGTGTGTTTTCCGTAGCTGAGCTTTAAGGGAACTTTACACGCACATTGTCATAAAATATTCCTAAAACAAATGTCATCTGCAATTAAATGTATTGAATATTTTCCCCCTGTAGTTGCAGTTGTCAGTAGTTATAAGGATCACTCCTTAATTTATCGCCAAACTGGTCAAAAATGTAACCTTATATATCTCTCTATTGCAAAAGCGAAGCGGAACAGAATGCGCAAAATAAACAAGACCGGACCTTGTGTTCTCAACATACATACAAGTGTTAATTGAAGGGACCACGTCATAGCTCGTGCATTTTGAAAACTTTTAATAGCCCAACTTTTTCAAAATCGTCATTTGTAATCCGCTACTCAGTCTTTTCCATCCTCGACCATCCTTGTTCATTTTTGGTTTAGAATCACCTTTTTGGTGTTTTTCTTTCTTAGCAAACTATTATTTTTTGGTTTCCTACATTATTTTAAGGGTAATTTAGGTTGACGAAGATTTCAATGGCTCAAAATATCGTGACGTGGAATGGTACAATTCCTACGATTGGTCATTTGACAGAAAGATATTTCACCAAGATTTGTCTTCAAAGAACCCTCCACAAGCAAAATCCGCCAATTACAAAGTTCATATTTGATGTTTAGGATATCCCTACTACATTTCCAATTCATTTGAAATTTTTTACCTGCTGTTTGCTACGTTTTTGTTGTGATGTACATCACGCAAACGTGGGATTTAGGTAATTGGCGTTACTTTGGAAAAAGACGCCACAGCAACACCGTTCAATCGAGTAAATCAAACAGAAATCAACTAAATATATTTGAAAGTTCGTGATGGCCTTTTTACCTTTCTAATATTGATTTATCGTGTTCATCGTCATCACCATCAAGTGCTAAGCTTAGCTTTGTTAGTGGCAAAATTTTTTCGTCTACAAACGTAACTTAGCTGAAGAATCCTTACTTTTCTCGTTGCTTAAATTACAGTTTCGCGAAAACATCTTGACTGAACGATATATGGCAATTAAAACAAAACTTCTAAGCTTTTTCACGATAAATGGCATTGTTTCATTATAAGAGGCTCTGCCATCGCCTCCCCTTAGTGTCAAACGATAAATAAAATCTCTTTCTGTATCAGGCATCTAGGTAAGCATAATAGTTTGTAACATATTTATTTGTATTCGTATTAGTTTCGTATTGTATTAGAGTAGTAAATTATTTATATTGCCAATGTCTTATACTGTATGTTGTTTAACAGCTTGTAATAGAATAAACAAAAAATCATCATCATCGTCATCATCATCCTCATCATCATCGCCGTGGTATTGAAGGTTGTAGTCTGAATGCCAAACGTCTGAATTTCAATCAAAGACATTGGTATATATCATTCTCGTCCCACAATTCACTGCGTAATACCATTACTAAGTGCATTGCTGTAGACATTTAGGCAACACTAGCTGTGTCATCATCTTCCCAATTACCGCATCTGAGCTCTCAAAGCGCAGCCATCGCCCAGCACAAGTTGTGGTTCACGGATAACATTATCATCTTTATTCCATCCCCACAATCACTCACATTGGTGTGCCATCGTCCACATCGTGAACCGTTTGCCGAGGCCTGAATTGTGTTCTTCAGTTGAGGAGTTGTTTAGTGCCACAACTGGTAACTGTATTATTTCCTTCACGTATCACCGATTCCACAAAATGATGAGTAAATTTCCTTTTAAAAGTTTTCTACCACACAAAATAACCATTGTTGTTTTCCTCACGTTTAGGTTGTTACGGAAAATTTTGTAATCCGGTGCAAGTGTCACGGAGTATCGACGTCTTGTGGAATAAAGACGTGCTGGAGAGAAATTGTTCAGTTTCGTGTCGTTGGAGATGCCCTCAAACAGAAGTATGACGGCGCCAGCAAAGTCAGATACGACAGGAGAACCGGACGACTCCTGAAGATGACCAGGTCAGAAAACGGCTTTAAAAGGGCGGGAAAACGTAGAAGCGCTTCAAGCAGGCCGGCCGCGGGCAACCTGGTGTACTTAGAACGCTCACCCAACTATTGCGTGAAAAGCAGAAGAGATAAAACTCCCGGAACCGGTGGCCGAGAGTGCAAAACTGATGTCGACGGTCATAGCAGCTGTGAAGAGCTGTGCTGTGGGCGAGGATTCAGACCGACTGAATTTGTCGTCAAAGAAAAGTGCCAATGCAAGTTCAAATGGTGCTGTTGGGTAGAGTGCAAGGAGTGTGTCAGCACAAAGATAAAGAACATTTGCCGAGCCTAGGAAGGTCTACTAGTTATTGAGAGAAATCAAGACTTATTTAATTTTCCAAGAGGAAAGAAGCGAATGTTCACTGCGGAATCGCGATTACACGTGACCTACTTTATATCTACCTTGACAACCTGGTAGAGTGACACTTTCATTTTGACACTTTCATTGGTGTGTCAAAGGAACACTTTTCCATATACCTACGACCACTCGATCGATATTTCAACAAGCAAGAGATTCCGAATTTTATTTGAACATATTTTTGAATGAGGGTTGTTACCTCCACTGAAAAGCACTTCGGTGAAGTGGACTCCTTGTTTAAGAATTCTGATTCAGTATCATTAAGGTTTTGGGATGAACGTCACTGAAAATATTTTTTGCAGAGCCTGTAAGATATAGAATTTGACCATTTACGAAATATCCCAACCTTCAATGTACATATATCTATTTTTCAGATACTTCTTGGATTCTTATTTACCGTGCATATATTTAGAAAGACGTTATCCCTGAACAGAGAAGTTAATATCCAATTGTGGACATTCACATCTCAAATATTTTGAAGTGAATATGAAGAAAACTGAAAATCATTTTCTGCTGCTCGCTCCAGACGGTAAAAAAGTTTAAAAGCTGTCTATTTTTAATTAACGTGTTTTATTTCAAATTGTTGGCTTGTGAGGTTTATTTGCTAATCACAATGAAACGGCAAAGAGAACCTTCAGCTATCTAGCTACTGATTTTCAATGTTTTAAACTTGGTTAAACTTAACATTTTCGTCTGAACGGGACAATATATCGCTTACTTGGCACTGGTCACACCAATTAAGCGTGTAACCAAGTTTATAGGCAACTTTTGTTAAAAGAGTTTTCCTCTTTTGTTTTATTATAACTGGAATTTGCACATTGAACATTGCACGGTTCCTGCACAAAACAATTTTCAATTACTTTTAACTAAATAACTTTAACATGTTTTTAGCTACATTAGAAAGGAAGATACAGTGATTTGCACGATGGAAAGCAAAAAAATATGCATGCTTTATTCATGACCTGCTTCCAGTTCAACTTGTAATTGAAAAAATTGCTTCATTTGAAATTACCTTTTTTAGCTAGTTTCCCAAGCGCTCCAGCTTACAAAATTCGTAAGCTTATCCATGGATGTGCCAATAAAATGATGATCGTACGTTCATCTGAGAGAAAATAAATGAGTTGGTCTTGTTTCACTACTTTGTTGCCCCTATCTACAGTTGGATACACTTTATGTAGGTCTGCTGTTCCAAAATGATTTGACCATTTTTCAGCGTAAAAAATTCGTGTATCAAACAGGAAATTACCGGTCCCTTATATTAGATACGGATACAAAATCGCCTAGAATGTATGAACCCAGTGAGAGACCTTGCTCTCCGAGAGTCCCGCTGTGACTCTGTCAGCGAGCATCTGAAAGGCGTGCAGAAGGTCATGGGTCCAACTCGCATGACTTCTTCGTCGCAATCTCGTGACAACTGAGTTCTCATCTTTCTCAAATACACCTTTCTCAGATGTATTCCAAAGAACAAGCTATAATCCAATCCGTCTTTTTACGATCGATTCATTCTTCACGTGACCGACGCTCTTGGTTCTTCGGGGCTTGGGTTCTTTTGGACAGACCCAAAACTCTCCCATCAGAGCCACTAGATCATATACAATATTACTTGCATAAATTCACTTTTATTAGAAAGCTTGCAAGATAATTCACAGAGAATCCATTATGTCGATACTGTAGTGATTAACTTTCTTTACGAGCCGCGAGAAAGGCAAAATAATTAAGAATGCAAATTGCATCCCGCTTTAAGTGAACAGTTTAAATTTTAAGTTTCTAACTTAAATGGCGCCTCACCTTGGTCCGGGACTGATAAAGCACTGAGTGACCTGGCCTGGTTTCATTCTTGGTTTTACCCTGTACCCTTACAATGCCTCTCTCCACCAAAGTATTCAAATAAGTGTCCTTCGTGTTATTCAATGTTTCCAGGGGAGATAACATTATTCATATCCATTTCATGCTGAGCGCGTCTCAGATACATACTTACCTTCTCCTCTAAAGCTCTAGCCTCTGTTTTATCTAATATCTTTACATAGGTTTTTGCAGGGAGTCTCTAACAGATCTAGAATTGTTCCAATTCATTTCCATACCACATGTAATTATGTAATTATTAAAGCGGTTGCCGAACAGAAATCTTAACTGCCTTATTTAGTTTACCCCTACTTTATAAAAAAGTATAGCGAGGTAAAGGTTAAGTCTGCATACGAGCCTAGTGGCCCATCAGGCCAGAGCTTATCCCGGCTTCCTTTGCATGAAACGAGTATGAGTATCTACTCCCCCTAGTCCATCGCAGGGTTACTCCCAGCATTAAATTCGCCGGTACCAATTTAAACACCTGGGTGGGGAGAGGCTTGTTAGTGTTGTCTTCAATCAGTTTCAGCTTCTTGTAAAGTACTTGAATGAGTTACATATTTGCTACACACACTATCTGCACTTTCTTACTAACTTTTTTTTGTGCTTCGCACGTAGGTTGTAAAAGAGGAAGCCAAAGTCTTGTGCAAGTGCCACGGGCTCTCAGGATCATGCAATATTAAAACATGTCAGAGACATATTGCAGAATTCCAGGTGATAGGCGAAGTATTACACCAAAAATATGACAATGCCCTTCGTGCTAAAATGGAGAAGGTTGTGTGGAAGACTGGAGATAGGACTGAAGAAAAAAACGTTCTTCACGTTCTGAAGAGGAGAAAGAACGGCGGACACCGCAGGGATAACGGCAAATTAAGAAGCACCAAAAAACAACCATCCATCAATGCCCTGGTTTTCTTAAAGGATTCTCCAAACTACTGTGTGAAAAGTTCCAGGCACGAATTTCCAGGCACTTTTGGGCGGATCTGTAGCACTGATTCGTATGGTTCAGATAGCTGTGAAGATCTGTGCTGTGGTCGTGGGTATCGATCGGAGCGCGTGGAGACAGTACACAGATGCAAATGTAAATTCCATTGGTGCTGTGAGATTAGATGCAAACGATGTGAGAAGGTAGAGACGAGGAACACGTGCAGATGAACTGGACTGTCGTGACAACACGTGACATGTCACGTGCTATTAAGACAACAACGTGTTTCTTTACTTTGAACTGTACTGCGAAAGCTGACGAAGCAAGATTCATTAATTAATAGAAATATTGCAGTATATAGGCATTTTATCTTATTAGCAGCTGTAGAAATTAAATACCACCAACCTGGCTCATGCGTGTACAGGTGTAATCGGGCTGTTTAGGTACATCGTGCTGGCGAGCGCTGAACAGTGCAGCAGCTTCAATTTATGGTTCATTTCTGCTTTCACATCGGTCGGTCAATCGATCGCAATTTGTTCCAGCAATTATTATTATTATTATTATTATTATTATTATTATTATTATTATTATTATTATTATTATTATTATTATTATTATTATTATTATTATTAATCGTTATCATTATCATTATCATTTGTTGTTGTTGTTGTTATCATTATTAACAGACTAATTAGGCGTGTTAGTTACCTGAAATTAGTCTCTTTTAGAGCATAAGACTAACATTGTTTTTTAAAAGTTCTACATTAGCAAGTTTTACAGCCTCCTAGATATTTAGCTCTTGTGTAATAAGTGCATTCGCTTTAATTCTCTAAGGTGACCAAAATCTAACTTCTCGTCACATTACGAAGTCCTTGTCAAACAGTTAGGTGATGAGAATTCAGAAAATCATCGATTAAGGGAATTGTCTTGATGAATTACGAAATTCCCAGAACTAAAATTAGATGTATGGTTATTAGACAGGAGAATTGATATTATGACTTGTACAATTACAGGTTAATCGTTGATTCACAACAGTTCCTTCTAATACTGGTGTTTAAAGGGCCTAGGCTGTGTTCACACTTGGTGCCCGAGCACTGGTACCTGAGCACCAGGAAAAAAGGTGTGCCGTGTTCAGACACTGGAAATCAAAGTACCCAAGTGCTGTCGAGTGCCCAAGTACAAGGTCTCGACCTTGTACTTGGTGCCCGAATTCTGGCGTGGGTACTTAAGAAAAGGTGTTTTCACATTGGTGCCCAGCTTAGAATCGTACTCGGGCACCGTATCCTGACACCAAGTGTGAATACTGCCTTAGATTTTGATCTGACTCTTGTTGTATTTATTGTTTGTTATTTTTGAGGATTTATGTGAAGTTATTTAAGCTAACTTCGTTGTAAACTACTGCCCGTTTTAGAACCAATCTCGTTTAAGAGAACCTTTTTATGAGACCAACGAAAGAAAGATTTCGTATTAGGTATCCAACCTGAAAATGTTTTTAATAGTTATGGTGATGACAAATATACAAAACGCAAAACAAATAGAAAAACAAAACACATATTTAATATGTCTTGCTATGCTCTGCTCGTGGGGGTCGGCCCTTCTTAAAATGCCCTGTAATCTACCGTACGTAAAAAGATGGCGACTGTTCCATTTAACTATAACTCTGTGCGCCCGAAAACACTAAGAGACGGTAATAAAAATGCAAAGAAAACTCTCTAAACTTTCAAACTCCACATGAACAATGCTGTTAGTACAGGAACGGGAATTATATAACCATATGTTAGGGTCGCAAGGTATAAGGTAAAATGTACAGCCGCCATCTTTTTCCTACCGTGGATTGGTACAGGATTTAATGAAGCCGAAACCAGTTGTGTAATTACACACATTTTAGTCATCCTAGCGATGAACGGTTACAGTGAACATCAGGTTTGTGGTCTCAGTCTCAAGGTTTATTCTTAAAATATTAAAACGTCGCAAATTTCAGCCTCGATATTCTTATAAAGTATATTCTTATTTTTAAAAGAAAGTTGTGCTGGTGTGAAATATTGTGCATGTGTGTCTAGTATATTTTCTCTTGGTCAATGATCGTCATAGCGAATAACTGACAACACTCGAGTGATCGCTTGCAATAAAGCAGCAGGTGATATATGAATTCAGTGAATCGTATGCGGCAAAGGCAACTAACTACGAGAGTGTGCGGTATCATCAATCGAGTTTCGTTTCAACATGACTTGACTCAAACGAAAATTATCAATCATCTGAAACTATCCCAAAGACGAGTTGTTATAGCTGTCAAAATCTTTATATTTCTAGGATCTTCAGATCACTGAAAAAGACCTATGGGAGAATTACAAATGCAATCGGATAAGAAAATTATGGATTTTGTATTGTGTCTTCAGTTTAATTTAGCTGTTCATTTACCCGCTGTTAACTCGCGCCCTACCTGCTGAATCCTGATTTCTGATTCGTTGCACATAAATGTTTAATCAAGTCAAACCTCTTAAAGTTCATTTAGTGAATGGAAACCCTCGCCGTTGCAAAAATGGAGCGTTTTGTCTGCCTCATCGTTTTGATAACCCTCTTCGATGCTAACCAAAGCCTAGAAAAATCAACAGAAGGGAATATTATTGTAGGAAACAAGAGCCTCGCCGCAAAGATTGAAAACGGGTCCATTGATGGGAACACTTCTCACAAATCTCTGCCTGCTTTGTTAATGTTGTCTGTCGAAATTCTTAAAAACGGAACTCGCTTCAACAGCACGGAGAAGGTACGTGATGGCTCAGAGATTTTCTTTGTGGATGGCAACCCTCAGGAGGAGATTTCACTATTCCACCCGCCCAAAGCTTCGCCGTATTTTCCACGTTTTAGTGAAATCTCAATGCGGACGTTGTACTTGATTGTTTGCATGTGCTTGTTAATTCTGCTACTGATGATAATCAAGCTACTGGTCTCAAGAAAGGAACGTAAAAAGGATTATGATATGGTAACTAAAGGAGAATTTGACGCTTAAAGTTGAGCCAAATTAATGGCATATAGAAACTGGAACTTGCAGTGAAGGATTTTCATATAACCGGAAAATCCGGTTTACAACCTGGTTGACAGGAAACTCTTCTTCTTTGCAAAATGGATTGCTGGTTTGGTGATCTCTTACCGAACAGATCGCTTTACATGGAAACGTTATGCTCGTGTAACTTAGCACTGGCATAAATATTTACGTCAATATATGTTAATGATAAAAAAGAGAAAAAACGAATAGTTATATAAAGAGAAGTATCGTCCATCAATTCGCCACGTTTCTGCCACTTTTTGATAAACCTTTTCTAAGTAATAGGCAAAATGGCTTAAATAACTTAATAAATATTTGTATACATGCATGTCGAAACATATGGGGACATTTTGTTCTATCTAAATAATCAATTCCCATGTTAATTGACTTTTTTCAAAGCCGTGAATAGTACCGTTTAGAAAGACGCACGCGGTGAACTGTTTTTTTTTTTCTCACTGTAGACTGTCTTTTTTTCCACTTTTCCAGTGCTTTGTGGTTAATGATTCAGTCGGATTTGGCGGATTAACTGTCGCCCTATTGTAGTTGATTCCGATTAATGCTAGTACGAATCGTTCTCGTCCCCAGAGCCCGGCGCTTGTCCCTTGGCCTGCTGGGCCTGTGCACGAGGAACAAGAGCACTCCAGAAAAACGAGTCAATGTGACAATGTGAACATTTTGGCAATTTTAAGGAAACCCTAAATACCATGTATATGGCACAATTCTCACATAAGAATAGGAAATCGCCCATTCTTCTATAGATCTTGGCTAAGCGCGGGGATAAAGGAGATTAGAGATCTGCTAGATGACGAACAAAATTTTCTAAGTTATAATGCCTTTATAGATAAATACAGAATTAAAACCAATTATCTCGAATATTACAAAGTAATATCTGCTGTAGCGCATTATAAGAAAATGCACTTTAAAGTCAATCATAACCTACCACCAAATAATCCAGTTGACAACCTTTTTTCTCATGCCAAGGTTTCAAAAAAGGTTTATGAATATTTAATAAACAAAAAATCTTCTATACCATTAAGAAGTGGTTGGAAGAGATTAGGGACATAGCTAGTAACCCTGACATAACAGTAAACTGGAAAAATACGTACTGCCTGTCATCTTTGTGTACAAAAGAGTCAAAACTTAGAGCCTTCCAATTTAAACTCCTTCATAGAAGAATCGCCACAAATGACTTTCTGCACAAGATAGGTATTAAACAAACGGATTCCTGCTCCTTCTGTGAGGAACAAAAAGAAACTCTCGTTCATTTATTTTGGACCTGCAAACATACACAGAAATTTTGGAAGAGCACATTTGACTGGATTTCTCAAAACCTCGATGATTTAGAAAATGTTTCTCCTTCTTTGACTCTATGTTTTGGTCTCATTGATAATGTAAAAGATGTTCTCTTTCATCACCTACTCCTTCTAGCCAGATATTACATATATAACTGTCGGCTTGGAAACAAGCTTCCTAACCTACAGGTCTATATACAACTACTTATAAATTCAATGGAAATTGAAAAGCAAACTGCATTCTACAGCAACTACCCAAACCTCTTTGTGAAGAAGTGGTCTCGTTTGCAAAACAACCTCTCACAAAGTGTACTACATTAGCAATATAAAGATGAAAGCAGCGTAAAGCGTAGAACCGTTTAATTGTTAACTAAATGTACTTCAAGTGATCTTTTAGTTTGTATTCCACAGTACCGTAAGCATTGCTAGTAGTCGTAAGCATCATTAGCATTTGTAAGCATTGTTAGCATTGCCAGTAAAATTTGTATTAGTTTTGTAAGCATTGTTAACTTTGCGAGTAAAATTTGTATAGTAAGTTATATGTAACTATTGTAAGTAATGTAGTATTGTAAGCAATAATAACAATAAAAAAAATATTTAAAGTTAAGATATATACTGCAAGAACATTGTTATATGTTTATTTACCTCTCAATTTCCACCTTCATAATTTTGATTCCAATTTTTGCTATAAGCATCGTAAGTTTCAGGTTTGGGCTAAAATCATATTATCGATGACCCATGGATACCCATGTAAAACGATATGAGAAACTGACTAAACTGGGTAAATAATAAATTTCCTTGAGTCGACAGGATTTTAATTTACTTCTGAAGCAAAAGGCACAATACAAAGTCATAAGAATGGTCGACTTGGTGGTCGTGACGTTTTCCAATTCCATAAGAGACTTTAAAATGCAATATCAGACAGAGATATTTTATAACATTGTACAAAGTTGTTGTATTCTATTTCTTTCGTATCATTTCCTTATTTTACAACAAAAAAGAATATTTACACTGTATATTAAATCAATAAATCAATATATTGAACAAATGTTTTTCATTACATTAAGTCTACATGTGGTTATATGACCTTTGGGTTGACAAATTTTTGACTTCCAAATTAAACTTGCAATATCTAAACATAAGAAAATCCAGCTATGTCAAAACCGTTGCCCGGTCTACTTTATTTTTGAAATTTCTTTCTTTCGTTTTTCCTAAGATTATGTTGTTTATTTAGAAAAGTGACCTGGAATCAAACGAAACTTGTTCGCCTCGTTTGCATAAAGATCAACTGAAAATAATAACTTAATGACAATACAAATATGACTGAAATATTTCCCTAAGATATCTGATAAACGTTCTCTGTCCATATGTTCATAAAGATAAATATTGTAATAATTAAAAGCGAACCAAATCAAAGAAACAGACAAATTTGACCAGGAAAAATGCATATGCAGGAACGGACAACGATGTTGTAGTTTCCGTTCATTTGGTTAGCTTAGCCAGGCCAATGTGTTTCCAAACATGAACTACAGAATTCAATAAGTTAAATTCTTGTCAAATCACCTTTAAAAAATGCTTCTATAACTAATTAGTCATTCGTGTTTCCCTTCCAACTGCAACAACTTTGAACAGCTGAAATTAATTGCTGATTTCGGTCATGTATATCTAACTTCAATATTCAACAAATATCATATATCTTGTCATATCAAGCGTATCTTTTCATGAAATTCTTGTTATCCTCCACCCGTAATTTAATAACAGATATCCAATGATATAATTAAGCTAGAATTAAAATTTAATTAGTTTGCCAAGATTTATACGAATCTCTAGATAACCGCAGTTATTATACCTTACAATGCGTCTCACTTGGTAACTTGCTGAATCGTAATATCACAATACAATAATCCTGCTCAATGTTGCGCATAATACCGACTGATTTCAGCCAACTCGGTCTAATGTCCATTAGAAGCGTCAACAAGCTGTTCTTGGTTAAGACATTAATAAAATCCCTAAGTTAAGACAAGCGCTAGCACCTACTCATGACAGCACATTTGCAAATAAATAAACAATATATTGTAGTAATATTCCTTTCCAATCTTCTTAAGTGAAGAATTTTAAAAATACGTGTGCTAGTCCCTGGTGGTGCAGCTGCTGTTAAATTAAAGCATAGCGCTCGAATGGGAAAGTTGCTCCCAACACGTCTTCTCTCTTTTTATTTAAAGTGCTACTACGATGAAATTTCTTTATCCATTTGTACATTTTCATTAATAATACGACTTTTTCAGGTATCTTGCCAAATTTCAATCTATTACAAACATTAGAAGTTATCTTTTTGGAATTTACGGCCGCCGTTAATTCTCCTTGTTCCATGGGGAAATGAAATACCTGACGGGTTGAAATTAGTATATATGTAATAGGACTACATGCTGTCCAATGGATGAGAAAAAATTCCGAGGACTGCAAAATTGGACGAGGCCGTAGGCCGAGTCCAATTTGGCAGTTCGAGGACAAGCATGAAGTCCTGTTGCCTATTAATTATATAGCATGCAAAAATTTATGAACATGGCAAATGTTTCGCCCTCCAAACTAGTTTTTCTTGACAATTGATTTATTTATGGAAGGTATCCAGATTTTTCTTAAATTGGACAGTTTGAGCAAAAACTGTCCGATTTATTTTAAATTTGGACAGTTGGCAAAAATTAATAAAAAATGCATCTGTTGACAATAATGGATTATGATGTAGCTATATAATTATAATAAAAATTATTGCAGATCGTGTGAAGAGCTGGCGGGATTCGCGGCGAAGTGCAGGCCGTTATTGGAGCGGCAAAGCCGTGGGGAGATTGGTGAGGAGTCGAGTTGAAATCCCTCGCGCCGCTCCGCCGCTTGACCTAGTGGGCTTCGCCCGCGAATGCTGAGTGAGCAGCTCGCACCCTCAAATCCCGCCGGCTACGCAGGCTAGAACAAAAGCTTTGGACGCTATCTTTGTGCAATTTTCTGTACTAATTGCTATTATAATTTCAACCCATGAGAAAATGACATCATTTTCTCAAATTCTCAACCAAGCCTTGGAACAAGGAGAATCAATGGCAAATTCCCCAAAACATGACTTGTTAAGTTTGTAATGGATTGAAATTTGGCAAGATATCTAGTTTGGGTTGACTCAAATAATTAAAAGAACCCCTGTTTGAGTCAAACGCCGAACTTACGAACTGCTTCGCCAAACAAATAACAAGAGCGATCTTGTTGGTCAGTGGTTTATCAAGGTAAAGTCAAAATGGGGGTTTATCTCGGTGTAAAAACCTGTGACCTTTTTCTTTGTTTTTGATCTTTTGTTTTTCTGTTCTACATAATTGTTTTAAGGTTCTTTGTTGTTTTGTTTGTTCTTTGTTTTACGTCACTCGTGAGTTTCACAGGTTTTTACACCGAGGATGAGCCCAAAGTGGCGCCTTTAGACTTATTTGATTATGTGTTTGATTCGACTCATGTGAAGATCGGCGTTTGACCCAAAGTCGGTCTTCAGGCGTTATTCACGGCTGGCCAGGCGTGAAGAACGCCTCAGTCGCTCCGAATAAAACCAGTCGAACAAACGCTGAACTTCACATGAGCCTAATCGGTTGAATCGGGTTCGTCTCATCTGAAGTACGGCGTCTGACCCGGGCCTAACAGTCCTCGCCTACCTCCCCATAGGCAATCACATGGGAGCTGATCTATATCTCTAGTTTCGTCCTTTCATTATTTTTGGAATCCCTGATTAAATAGTTCAAAAACAGACGGTTATTCCGTCTTCTTTCGCAGGATAATCATGTTGTTTTTCGACTTCTGAAAGAAGAACGTCAAACATTTTTTACTCGTGTACTCGATATGAGCAGCCAAAATATCAGTCTTTACGAAACGTCAGACCCTTGAAGACTGCGCAGTTGTATACCTGTAAATAACTCCACAATCTTTAGTCAGACATTCTTGAGTGGAAATCGGTGACTATTCTCATCACGAAATGATTTGGTATAGGTGTGTGCCGCAAAGATTCTTAAACCCTGACCTTATTGAAGGATCAAGCAGAAAAATGACACCCTAATTCATGGAGAAACACAAACAAAAAATGGCTTGAACGGTTCAACATTATCTCGTTTCTGTAACATTAATAAGTTAACAAAATAATTCAGACATTTTTTCTGATTAGCTGAGCGTTTATGAAATGAAGTTTAGGTATCGTATCTTAGGTATCCCGGAAACACAATACAAAACTGCAGCAAAAACGATAGGTCCAAAAACCATACCCTATTCCGCGGCACATACCTATACAGCCCATAAAGTACCCGCCCTCTTCCCGGCCCACGCAAGTAAAGTCTGACCCACTGATAACAAATCGATTAGACAACGGTTTCATTTACATCTGAACTCTTCCATGCGGTCCTTGCACTGCCGGCATTTTACGTAGCAGCACCAATGAAACTTACAGTTACAATCCCATCTTCTGACGATTTCATGAGTGTTGTATCCCCGTCCACAGCACAAAAACTTGCATCCATCAGTCTCCGTCGATGTTCTGTTACACAAGCGCTCGGTTGTTCCTGGGATTCTATTCTGTTTGTCTTCGTCGCAATAATTTGTCGGCTTGTCGAAGTGAACCAGTACTTTTGGTGGAGGCTTTTCGCCGTCGATTGACTTGAGAAGATAGGCATCTCGCTTACCGTCTCGGGAAGGGTATTTTACAGTGTGTACATCGAAAGCCTTTTCGTAGCGTCTTTTTAATTGATCCCCCACTTTTTTAAAGGAAGTAAGAGCCTGCCAACAGGTTCTTGTAGCGCACGATGCCGAGGGTCCGTGGCAGTGGCACTGAATTTCCAGGCCCTCTCTGACCGCCTAGTGAAAAGGGTCCCCAAGCAAAGCATGGTTGGCAACAAATAAGTTACAAGGTGTCACGTTCACCAAACAAACTGCTTCCCCCAATCCCCTCATCCCCACCCCCCCTCCTTCCTCCTTACCCCAATAGATCTCCCAATAGGCCAATTGGAACTTTGACAATTAGATCATATTCAGCTTTCTCGGCCCTATGTGACTCCACGATACCATTAAGACTTTCATTCCGGTAGGAACTCATAAACCAACTTAAAACTTCGTATTTCGCCTCTCATTAATTTATAAGGAAAAAGAGGAATGTTTTTCCCCTGTGAATAGCTTAGTCTCTGGATAATGCTCCATCGAAGAGGTTCCACTCAAAATTTCAGCTTTACCAATTCGCTACTACGGTTAATCAACTTCTTTTCAGGCTCTAGCTGGACTTTTTCGCTGAACGGAAATTGTATAATGTAAAGTTTCGAAACCAAAATGACAACTCTTTGTATTACTATGGCATGCAAAATATGCAATTTCAGCACCGACCAAGCGGTCATCGATAGAATTAGCTGAAATATCCCAATAACGGCCTTTTAAAAATACGTAGGACGTAAAAGAAACACACAAAAAGTTATAAAAGAGGGCTTCGATAGGCAAAATGAGATACGATTAATATGGATGGCATCTGCCAGTTTGTTGCATTTCAGTCCATGAAAGCAGTCGGATTGCAGAAACATGGAAAAAAGATTCCCTTGCACTGGAATGAAAGCCTTAACTGTAAATACATGTAGGCACAGCCAAGAGCGTTTTTATAGAAGAATGCTGTTTGGCCTTATACCACACCTCGCACTCGCTTTTATAACTTATATCTAGCGTTAAAATATTAAGTATTGTTTTGTTCCAGCGGTAGTCTAATGTGTTGTATGTATCCTGTCAGTGATTGCAATATTTCGAAACGAGGGATTTTTGAGGCATTGTTCGCGAAGCCGAAGAGAAAGAGAAATTTCACGAGCAAAACAAATTGCTTTCCCTCTAGAAACCCCTGTCAGAAGGGAATTGTTTTAATTTTTACGGTTGTTCCCAGCCGTATTTAGTATTTAATGGTTGACCCTTATGACAACGTATAACGAGCATCGCACCACGAGCTGCAGCAACGAAAAGGTAATAAAGAAACCGTTATGGGTTTTGGAGTGGTTTTGTTTTGACGGTTAAAATACAAATAAAAGGCACTCGAAGTGAAAGCAGTAACTGGTGTTTAGGGCAAGAATAGCTATCACATGGACTATATCAAGTTGTTCTCACGACATTACCCCAATTGAGCAAAAAGAAATCAGCTTTGTTCTGATTGGTTGCGGTACGTTGCGTGAGTTACTGTGTGTAATTCAATTGACATTGAATGAATTCAGTTACCACGGCTAGTTTCACCTTCCAGCCTGGCTTTCAAAATACAGATTTGTAAATGTTATTATGAACGAATTCCCAAAGCAGCAAAATCAAATAGAATATTCTAAGATGGTTGAGATTAATTCACGTAAGCGAGGCTTCGTGATGAATTTTGCGCACATGACGTTATCACGCAAAAGGCCTATTACGCTGCATCTCCCCTCCCCTCCCCCTGTTAGATTTGTGGTGTTGTTGAGCGCAGGATCGAGGTGTGGTATAAGATTCTAGCCAATCGGAAAGTCTTTCTACCTCACTTGCTGTTTAGTCCCCGCCATAATTATCAGCTGACTGGGTTGACACTTTGCAAACGTCCAACGGGTTCAGCCAGACACTAAAATCTATTTTATTTCATATTACGTTGCTTAATTTCTTGGATGGAATTTATACATTTACTTTACAGTTCTTCTCTGATCTCTAATTGAATTACTTATGTCACCTTATTATTTTTGGCCCTATCTAGGACTCCATTACGTTTAATTAAATTTCTTGCGCTAGGCACTCCGTGAAGCGGACTGTTCTGCTGTTAGCTTTCAATGCATTTTGCGACATTCTTATCCCTAACGTCTGTGACCAGAATATCACATGGGATTGGTATCTTAGTTGATGTTCTGTTTTACATGTGACAATTTTATGCGCTTAGCTGTGCTCTGTCCTTAAATTTTACATTTTAATCCAGGAATTCACAGTTTCAGGCTTTACGCCAGCACATTCTATCATTTTCCTCGGGCTTATATTTAAAAGCGAGCCAGTGTTATACACTCAATATCTCATTTCTTTACTTGCAAGTGTGTTTGATAACATTTTTGACGCACGTCTGACATTTCACCTTGCAGCACCAATGAAATTTACACTTGCATTGCGACACCTCCGTAAAGTTGTGTGTGTCGTAGCCACGCTCGCAACACATACCGTCTTCACCCGTACAGCTGTCCTGCCCACCCGAGGTCTTGTTGCAGATACGATCTTTCGTTCCAGGAATTCCAAAACGTGCATCTCGATCGCAGTATGTGCCCGAGTCATTCAGGTACACCAAAGTAAGGGAATCTGGCCGTGACGTGTTGTCAGATTTTCGAGCAAGGTATCCTGGCTCCAGGCCAGTGGAGGACTTGTGCATGACGGGTACTACCCGGATTGCTTTGCTGTAGTACTCTTTTAAGCTTTTGCCGATCTTAGGAATTGAAGGCAGTGCTTTCCAGCAGGTTTGGGCAACACAAGAAGCTGAAATCCCGTGACATTTACATTCGGAAACCAAATTCTTGTGAACAACCTAAAGTAAGCGAGAAAAATGTCCCAGTTTTAGGTGCAAATTTAGGTTCCACTCTTACTTCGCGATTGGGCAAATTGAGTGTTTCCACGTCGATCTCATGAGACATATCTCCTACACGATCCGGTATGTTCTGTCTGCTGTAAGTTTGATCTAGCTTTTGAAAAGCATCATAGCATGAACAAATTCAGATCACGCGACTTACTCTTCAAATGTTCTTATACCACACCTCCCCCCTCAGTCAACTGACTTGCATATGATTGTTTTTGAGATTGCATTGCAAGAAGAAAGAACTCGTGCATTTAAAGGCAGCCAAGCGGGAACTTGCACGACAAATGCGTCACATTTAGTGCCTCACGCTTCCAGTTACTGATGAAAACATGACTGGTAAGAAATATAATTGTGCTCATAAGACAAATGTGTTTAAGCGCCGTATTTTTTTCTCTGGTTGTTTCATGACCTTGGTAATTCATTATTTGTTTTTATTGTTCAGTGAATCATAACCACTCTGTATCATTATCATTATCATTATCATTATCATTATCATTATCATTACCATTATCATTATCATTATTCAGTGTACATTTTGCCGAAACATTTAAGAATAAGACACATTAATTTAATTAATTTCCATATCGTCATGATATCATTGCCAAGTGAAAAATGACCATGGACCTTAGGTACCAAAGAGTTCACTTCATTGACAGAACCTTTATTAGGATGAGAGTTATCACCAAGAGTATTTTTTGCAGCTTGATAATGCTGGTTGTATCTAGAATCTTATAAATGTACTTTTCCAGTCCATGTTAATAACCCAAAGTGCACCGATAACAACTGGTATCATGACCGTTTCCATATTCCACATTCTGGAGGTTCCCTTATATTATGTTTATCTCTAAGTACTTATATTATATTATCACTATCGTTGTCGTTAACATCATCATCATCATTATTGTTAAATCTAGGTATGGCAAATTCCTCGATATATATTCTTTATGCTTATTTGTTTGTTTATTTGTCTTGTCTATTTCCCAGCAAACAGAGCGCGGGATAGACAGCACTCAGCTTTATTATTTCTTCCAGAGAAGGGGGACGTCATAAATGTCCTTTATGTTAATTTGTTTTCACGTTTCGCATTTTAAACTGTTGACACGAAGTTATTGAAAATTAACGTCATTTTCTTATTAAAATATGAAAAATGTTTAATGCAAATATAATGAACACAGAGAAAAATCATTTCCATTAGCGAGCAGTTGAAGCAGACAAATCGAAGACTCCCACTACGCGACAAACTCGAGTTTAGTGAGTGAATGTGGACTACTGTAGTGTTGCCTCAGAACGTTGCCTCTGTACTCGAGGCATGTTTCCGATGAAGAAATATTATGAAGGGTCAGAGTAGGGGAACGAGGTCAGCGCACCCCTTCTAACCTTATATGTCATGCCATAAACTATATATGATGATATTTTGCCTTATACATGCTTCACAAAGAAGAAACCCATAAATGATTACGATAATGATAATGATGACAATTAGTTAATTGTTATTATTATCATTATCATTATCGTAATCATTATCGTAATAGGTGGTTCTTTTACTGTTATTTCAGATTGACGCTTGAATAAAGGCACTCATTCATTCATTCATATATGACATGATTGTACTTGCAAAACACATTCATTAATGCAAAAAAAAAAAAGAAATCATGGGCTAATAATTTGCATCATGCATATGTATTGTCGACAGGAATCTTGCTAAACGGTCAATTACTCGAAAGAGTTTTTCTTGTCCTGGAATGACGAAAACAAATAGCCAATGAACGTGCGAAAATCATTTTGTAGCTGTGTGAAACTTTGTTTCAATTTCAGCTTCAATTTCAGATTTGCTCAAGACGTAAAACTTTTTTGTAAGTATATTAAAAATCACGAAAGCAGTTGATATGAACTGTTTTATTTGGAGCAATGTGTTTCAAACGTCCAAATTCTGCATGTAACCCAATGTACGTGACCACTCACGAGTCCCTAAGTAAAGCTGTTTGGATTTTCACTACCTCTGCAAAATGACATCATTACTTATTTCTACTGAGATAGAACTTAAAAACGTTAGAGAGTAAACAGGTTTTCTTTTTGTCAACTTTCCGTGAATGATAGTTTTTAAATTTTGATTAAGTTACATGAAGCTAAGAAACATTAATGTTGAAAAGGCCTTAATGTTAAACGGCTTGTTCCTATCCTTGTCAAAGACTTTTTAAAGATTCCTTTTTCTATGATACTTAGGGCGTGAGAGATCACATCCTTTTGTCTAGTCTCCCAGAATAACCTTAAAAAACACTTAATTTGACTTTAGCGTGGGAGAGCATAATTTTTATTCTAAAAATATCTCTGTCGTATATTAAAAAAAGTGTTGTCAAAATCAAAGATGGTCCGTCAATGTTTGTTTCAAAGTTCCCAGCTGTTCAAGAATCCGCAGTTAATATTAATCTCTGCAGGTGGGCTTACAGAACTTGGCAGGTTTTAATTACCAAAAATTCAACCAAACAATTCTTTTCATAACCGTAACGTGAGGGTTTTTATTTTACAAAAGGTAGAATGACTCCTCCTTTGAAAACGCAGCAGAGACCACTGCAGTTGGCATCCTGTATCGCTTTCAGCGCAATGCCCGCCTAATTCGCTGTATACGACGTGACTGGAAACGATTGTGAAAGCTTCCACTGCCCCACTGGCGCTGTCATTTTAGAGTATTCGAACGTTTTCTGCGAGCAAAGAGAATATTTCGGAACAGGTCTTTATTGCACACCTTCGTTGCAGCCATTTGCCCAACATTCCCCTCACAACATGAATTCACTCCATCCAGAGAATAAGCAAGGAATTCCAACGCGTGTTTTACACAAAAACAGTCGTTTTATACACAGTGTTAGCTTTGTTCAAAGAAGCGTGCAAACACATTAACGCAATTAAGACGACCACAAACATCTGTACGAGAGGCAAAGTAAAATGTATGGTCACTGGCGGAGGGCACGCAATCTTAAGCACTTACTTTAAAGTTTTAATTGGTTTGCTCAAACTCCTATCACGCACAGCATTGATGACTGGAGTTACGACTATTGCAGAAAAGGCAACTCAACCCGCAAAGTTAGTGGCTTGTAGAGGACGAAAGCTACTCAGATTACAGGTTGCGCCCAGATTAGTTTAAGCAAGTTTGTTGAGCGAGACGGAGGCATGGTATAAGGATCATTCTAAATTAAAACTCTTCCAAGAGAATTTCAATGCAACTAGTTTGCGCTCGGGTCAAAATAACGTAGCATTTAATTCCCTTTGAGTTGGTTCGTCTGCTCTTTGAATATCGGTCATTTCAATCGGACAGAGCCCTTTGTTCTCATTGTTGAATATAATCTTCTCTACTGCTCATCAACGAACCCCGAAGACAACAGACAGACTTTAATACTAGCGATAAACGTCACTGCACGTCAATACGAGATAGACAGTGCAGAAAACACACGCTGACGAATATCACTTAAACTATTTATCTATTCCCTCTGACTCGGCATTTATATAATTGAAAGGGTATACATTATTTGATACAAACATCAACATTTTTAGCCAAAAGTTTTAATTTCCTTCGATGTGGTTTTGCGGTTATCTAATAAGAAGGGTCAATACTTTTTCAATAGACGTTTTATCTTCTTTATCACACAATTTTCTATGCGTTTTCATCTGATCCAAACCCAATCAAATTCCAAACCAAGCAATTTGAAAACTCGAAATATATGTCAAGATATCAGTATATTATACACACATGCATAGCCCAGAGCTATGCATACACTAATCTAATAAACTTTAGCCGATTAGGGCTCAAAAGTAGGTACTAGAGCGACAATCTTTTCATATGCAAATTCCACGGGCCTAAACACGGCAAACCCATCATCGTGTGACCAAGCCAATCCAAGCCAATCCGTGATTGTTTAGCCCTCATTATCATTAAGTAATTAGAAAAAGCAATTATCTCATTAAATTGTGACGAGCTGATAGGCCCCGTACCTGTCTGCCGGCCCGACTGTTGTGTTTGTTCATGAGGAAGATTGCATCTTCTTTCAATCTACGCGCGTTCACAAAACGTTCGGAAAGGTCGCTCCCGTAACTGATGTCGACACTGCAACCACCCCACATCCAACCTTTGTTGCTTTTTTGTCCCCATTTTCTTCTGTCGCAGTTACATTCGCTGAGGTTTCCCATGCTACACGCTCTAGTGATGGTGTACACCACTCCAGCAGAAATGATTGCTTGTGTGTATGCTGCCTCTCTCGTTCCAGCTACACGAGGAGGATAACGGAGAAAATGGCATTAGCAAGCATTTCAGTTTGTAAAACCGTAATAAGCTACTACAAATAGGAAGAGCTTATAAAACGCGTTAATTTCATTCCATGGCATTTCTTATGTTCTTTTGCGTTGTTCTGTCTGGATAAGGCTGGATTTATGTAGACGAGTAGAATTCAATACTTCGAGGTTGCGTTTTCTTTTGTTCAATTTTTTCGTTTCTCGAACACAGTAATTTAGAAGGCCTCCTTTTTTTCCCTAGTTGTTTTCGACTTGTAATAGATTTTTGATTGCCAATTTAGTCTTACCAAAACATATAGGTATATTTATATAACATACAATCAAAATCTCCACCGGGCTAATACCCAGAGTCTACACTAAAAATAACTTTTTTATCGACTTATCGAGAACAAATCACTTACTTTATTAAAAAGAGTTTAAAATAATAAGGAACTCATTAATTTTAAATAGAGATACCTAAAAATAGTATTTTATCTAATAAAAAAGTTATAGTTTTTATCTGGCATTTAAGCAATATGCGACCCAGCATAGTCAAGCGCAAATTTCCTGTGTATTACAAATTGCTTCTGTTTCGTAAACTGTTTTGGGATAAATGCAAAAATCAATTTCTGTTGTCCTAATAATTCTTCAGAAATTACCCCCGTCAAAAGTATAGTCGCAGATTGCTTAACATTATGGTCAGAAAACGCTAATTTTTCTCTCACGTGCATGAAAATAGGCAAAAATTCGTTTCTATCAGCATATCACTGACTCGAGTAATGTAGTATGCATATTGATAGTTAAGTCTAAGTTAGGAATACCTATTTAGACTCAATGCACACGTTCAATGCCGCTTTTGGGAGAACAGAGCGTGTTCTTAACATTCACGCACCGAAGTGTCGCCACACGTAGGAAACGGCGCCGTTAATTGACTATCAGCCATTCTTGTTTGGTTTGAAACTACAACTTTCAAAATTAAGGCATTCTTTAATCTCCATTAAATCTCGCGTCGTAGGAAAGATGAAATGTATGAAATGTTTTTTCGACAATTGCAAAAAAAGAAGAAGAATATGGAAATTTATTAGTGCCACAAATTATAGCTAAATCATTGGTGTCAGTAAGTTTGTCATCTTTGACAAGTGTTAATATCTTGGTAGTTTTCAGGGCACTTGAAACACGTCAAAAGTCTTTAACATAAGTGGATTCTTAAGTGGATTCTGTGCTTAATAGGAAGCTACTTACTCCAAACAAACAAATAAACACTTAACAGAAGTTCAGGCTAAGTGGAGTGCCGAATTAGGCAGTGGCAATCGCCTAATATTTAGGACGCGAACGAATTCTCATTAAGGAATAGCTTAAAGCAAGGATTGCTACTTACGAACTGCCCTGTCGTCAAAGACGGATGTCTGGCCGAGCAATGTACAATTCCATCTGTTTTTACGGAATTGAAATTTGCATTCTTCGGCAGCCATACGATATCCCTCTCGAATACAATTGATCACTTTAGGGTGATCTTCGCAAATGGCAATCTGCTTGGTTGACAGGCCGGGAATCCGGCTGCATATCAGACGCGGCCCAAGCCGTGCGGCGACCGATGAAACAACACTGTCAGAATGTCAAGAAGATAAAAGTCTATTTGAATGATTGTGACTCAACAAAGCATAAGAATAAGAAATTGGATTCTCACTTCTCACTTACAATAGCTGAGAACTGGCCTCCATGAGGTTGTGGGCAAATACGATTGCAAGTAAAATAGTTGCAAGTACAACCGCGTGTTGATTCTCCATTTTTGCCAGCTCAACCTCTTTCTTTTTATCAAGCCGATGACACAGATCCAAGACTATAAATCCTTTGGTCGTCAAAATGTTTGATTCATCTCGTTTCTGATTGGTTCAACCGGAATTAATCAACTTTTTTTAATTTACTTGCGGAACAATTGGTCGGAGTGTCCTTCTTCAATATTGTTTCTTATATAGGCAGGAAACCTGTTGTTACCGAGGATGTGATAAGTGTTCAATTTAAAGCGTCTGTTTTTTCAGTGGCTCAACTCAAATATTTCCTTTTGAAAGCCGAGCATATAAGGCTTGACGGAGCGAGCAAATTTTTATGTCGATAGGGGTCTGTCTTACCCTTATTAAAAGCAAACGATAAGAAAATGACGACTTAATTGAAGATTATAAAGGTAACCAAATTTTATTAAACAGTGGTTCTGTAATCATTTGAAGCATTTCAGAGGTAGTTCAAAAACAAACATCTACCTTATTATTAATTGTTTGGATTGAAGGTTTCTCTTTGATGTGCCGAAATTCGTGTCATGGTGTACAGATTCTTTAAGCCTTCGCTTATGCAACACGACAGTTAATCGTGTAACCGTCCCCGTTATCCTGTATGATTCCTGTCCGCAACTTGTAGCAGGTCCAGCGGAAACGAACCACTTCATTGGTTTTGCCTTTGACAAATACGGTATTCATACGGTTTTTGTGAGTAGATTTACAAGGTTAGTCGTTTAATGATCCAACAGCCCTTTGATTAAAATTGATTCTTTTGCCAAAGAGCTCCCAAACGCGCTAAAATTATTTCTTTGGCAATGTTGTTGAACCATGATAAGACAACGGCAGAACTCCAGTTAAAACCCTTTAACACTTCCACCAGCTTTTTGCTAACTGAAAACCAAAGTTGACAAAGGTTTTTATTGTCGATTATTTCTAGCAGTCTAAATGAAAAGGCATTGTAACTCAACTGCTGTATTACGAAATCAATTTTCCATATTTTTCCATATATTTGCAAGTTACTGATACAATCTCACGCGAACATCGCCAAACTGAGCTTTTTCTGCCTGAGTTCTGATAATGACGGTTTTCCCTTCTTCTCTGATCTCTATTAAACCTTTTAAAGCTTCAATTGAAGCCCAGCCTCAAAATCGTCCAGAACTGTTTACGAAAGCGGGACCGGGTAAATTCATCTGGATAACTTAAATTATTTCACCCAGACAATCATAATCGGCTAATAAAGGGGGCAAAGTTTCTTAGCCTTCGAAAACACACACCTCAGGGTTTGTCGGTTTATGCCGAGAAAATAACAGTCACAGTTCACGTATTTTGTGGCAACCATGTAAACGCTGTTAATTAAATTTGTTATATGTTTCACCTTTCCTCCTTATTGCCCTTAATGTGAAAAATAAAGAATGTTATACGAAACAAGAATTGTCTGAACGGCATCTATCCACCAGTAAGGACTAGACAACCGAAGTGGTCAGAAGGCAACAATTTTTTAACAAATCTTTCATTAATTAATATGATTCTGCCTCATGCCTCTCAATACAATGAGGACAAAAAAACTTGGAAACATGACACGGTAATAGCTTTAAATTGTAACTTGTTCAAAAACTTTCCAAATAAAGTTTAAGAATTTTTCTCTCACAACATCCTCGTATATCGAAATTCATCGTTTCTACAACCAATCAATTTCGTTGCCTATTAATCGTTTTCAGTGTTGACCTGACGATGTGTATATAAATCGCTATGACAGATCACCAGAGCATATAGAGTTCTTTGAAAATCTTGGGTTATTAAAGAAAAGTCAAGAAAGCATGGACATTTCATGATCTGAATGCCGAGGGTGTTTCGCTCCATGGAGCAATTTGATTGGTTCTTGGGCCGGCTTCAACTGAAATAATTCTATCAACGTCACTGTCAAGCTTTGAAAACTTCAGTGATCTTTAATTGCTAAAAAGCATTCAGCTAAATACCGTCAATGAATCAACATTAAACGTGGTGTATTCAATCTGCTTTAAGTCGTTTATAAGTTTCTGATGGCGTCATTTAAAGCCACTGCCCTTGTAAACAAGAACTTCAATAAAATCATTTGGAAGGCAAATCGGGCAATTTGTTGATGGTGTTGATTTATTTAAACGAAATAATCGCATGACACAATGATAGATAACAATATTACCATGTTTTATTTACTAATGTATAATGAAAGATTCTTTAATGTTTGTCGTTTAAGAAGTCAAACATCCGATCGAGTGAAATGATTTTATATTGAATAAAACCTAAGTACGTGGTTCAATTGATGCGTCGTGATTCTAAATTATTTCAAGTGAAAATTAGTCGTTTAGTTGTTAGATGATATCGCTATTTATGTTTAATGACTCTACTTTTGTTCAAATAATTTCCAAAGAACGTTAGAAACACCAGAAAGCTCCAAAATGTAATCACGTCGGATACATAAACCAATTTATATTGCACCATGTAGTTTGAGTTTGGTACTTTATTATCTTGTGGATTGACTACCTTATAAATTTATGGTTGAAGTGATCTATCATTGTAAACGAAATTTTAAAGTATCTTTTGCTAGCAATGCTAAACAATGTCCATTTTAATGACAGTCGCCGCCAAGCACGTATCTATTGCTAACTATATCTCGGACCACCCACTATCATTCATTCAACGTTGTCTGCAAGACTTTTCTTCTGTCATAACATTGCGTGAGCAGCAAAACTAATGGGTGGGAAGGAAGGACGAAAAAAACTGTGGCGTTGTTGATAAATCAGGAATTGGCGATACCAGGATCAGAAATGCAACGGTTATTGCCTGAAGCGATCAGCCATGTTTGGAATTCAGAAGTTATGAAATGAAAATTAACGTGGTTATTCTACGATAACCATCGACCTCTTTTTCCATTCAAACGTATAGAGGGAGTTTGCGGCGAGCGAGCCGCGGAACGAGCGGTACGTATATAGGTTAGTTTGGTAACTAGTTGCCGAAAATCTTATATATTTCAAGTTATTAACAAAGAAAAGTTCCAAAGGGCCGGGCGTGGTAACGAGGAATGTTGTTATCTAACTGCTTGGCCGTGCAACCACACACAGAAAGCCGAAAATAAATTAGAAAAGACCTGTTTTAAACATAATCAACCGCTGTGAAATTAAACCGCAAGATGTCCTTGAAGTCACGATACACATGGAATCTAACTGGAGACGAATTGTGGGTACGATGAAGCGTCAACCGGATTCAAGACCGTGGCTTCAGACAATGTGTGCTGTAAATTGCTTAGTTTTCAATTTTCTGACATTTGTAACACAGAAGAACAAGAATGCAAGTGATTTAAACAAAAAGAGCTTTATCTACTCTTGAAGTCAACAATGGTTAATTGAGCATGTAACTTTGATTAATTTGTTTCATTTGTCAATCACGAGTAAAGTAATAAAATAAATCAAATAGTAAATTTTTTGAATATTGTAGTCGGCTACTGTTAAGAGGCATGCTGAATATTGCAGTAATACAAAGTGCATAAACATATATCATATAAAAGAAACTCCCACACAGAAGTAACTAATATCTTACCAATGAAGAAGAGATGATCTCTACGGGCCAGTCTTCTCAAATGGCACACTCGACACACTCGCTGTGCTATTAATTTGACTCATTCCCATTATTCTTTAGCCTTCTTAAGCCTGAATTCCCCAAGGCTATAAATATATTTTTAACGGCGGTATTCGTAACGATTTTCAACATCGCGAGTATTTTATAGTGAACGTAAAACTTAACTGCTGAAGTCGGCTTGCGACATATATTACCGTTACTTTTTTATGATTAGAGTTTAATCAAGGGAATTAAAATCACGCATAGAATGTAAACAAGAGGCAAAGAGATCATTCTAGAAAAAAAGCAAAAATGCCAGATTTCCCCGCCATAAAGTTCCACACGCCAAAATATATCTCTTCTTTCTCCCATCTATAACCACAGCGCAAGCCGCGCGGTAACTATTGTGAACGAAACTTTAGCTATAGCGGAGCATGTTATGGAGCTTTGTTATAAAATATCGGGACCCAAGCGATCTATCAAGATCACTGATCATTTCACCTGTACCTCAGCCAATATCATTTACTGCATAACTTGCACTCTTGGCAAAATGTTATACATCGGCGAAACAGGGAGACGACTAGACAACCGATTCCGAGAACACCTTCGGGACGTAGGTCACGTAGAGAAAGACGACAAAAATGCATCTAAACCGGTCGCGAGACACTTTAATCTTCGGCCTTTCCCTTCATCAAGGAAGTACGAAAAGCTGCAAAACTCTAAAACAAAAATTTATTTTTCAAATCGGCACTCTTAATCCTCACGGTATCAACGAACGCTTTTCATTCAACTAATTTATTCTGTTGTTTTTCACGTTACCAGGCACCAACCAATAGTGTAGCTCCATCGTTCTGTATGTAAACTACACACGACCCACAACTCCTCGATTACTTACTTACTTACTTAATCCTCTTCGTGCTCGGTAGCACATAAGGCCGATATCTCCTCGATTAGCTCCGACGAAGGGCTAACGCTCGAAACGTCAGCTCTTGAATCTCTTTACGGTGGCCAATTCACATTATCACCCCAGTCGATAAAACCAAATTATCTTGCTATACTTCCCACCGACGCAGCACCACAGTTTCTTTAGAAACGTACCCCCTCTATTCAATTGTTATGGAGTATAGCTTACCAACAGAGATAAAACAATCAAACTCACTAAATGATTTAAAATAAAACTGCGCATTCCAAAGTAAGAAAATCCAGAAATTACGTACATATGTATACACGGCACCAACGGTCCAGAGAAATTTGGCCGTGTTAACGTGGTAGGGTCAAACTTCAGTGACTGTCACAACTGTATCATGTGTATTTCTAAACAACTGTAAATCCTTTAAAAAAGATCTGGAATGCAGGTATAATTAAAAAAATAAACTTGTACACATACAATATTGTACATAACTGGGTTCTAGCAGAGAAACTAGCAGAAGTTGCTACACAAATCCTTGTCAAAACAAATATCCCGACCCGGGCTGAGCCAATTATCTCCAGATTATTAAGTCTAGTTCCCCAAACCAGTCGGCAGCGCTCATTCCTCTGACCAGAACTTCGCAAAGTATAGGACAACTCTGTCTAACATGAAGACGGACAATTTGTGATGGGCCCGATGGTGTTCGTGTGGCTTTTGTACAGCTAAGATAAATCAAAGTACAATGACTGAAAACTGGGAAAATGGGGTGCAGGGAGAAACACCAACTATCGGTCTTATTGAGGTGTTCGTCTTATAGATAAATTAACTTATACCCAATTCACACCAAAGCTTAAACACGTTTAAAAGCTGTTTAGTTAAACACGGTTTGTGTTTTGTTCATAAAAGTTATTAATTGTTGACTTGAAATTTGGCACAATGAAAGAACACATTAGATCTTACTTGAATTCAGTCTTTCAGTCTTCTGTTGCTTATTTTCATTTTGTCTAACCTGGTTTAACTAAACACGTTTTGTTGGGGAGAATGGGGTATTAGATGCAGTAAAATGACTGAAAAACGGCGCACAGGGACCAACACCAGTTGTCTGTCTTATAGAGGTGTTCGGCTTATATAAATAGAGGCTAGGGTTTAGATAGAGTGAAATGACTGAAAAACCGCGCGCAGGGGATCTAAGAGATTTTAGACGACACAATTTAGGTATCCTATATCTAAAGATAACACCAGGAACAATACCAAAAGGAGAACAAATTATGCCCTATGTAAGGACCGAGAACTTAGGCCCTCTCCCCCCCGGTTCAAATCTTAATTTTACTGTTGGAAAAGCGTGGTGCTTAGATGATAAGGTCGAACAACGCTATTATCATCTATCACGGCAAGCGATCAAAATTCAACCTGGCAATGAAATACGTGCCACACTTATCGGCAATATTCAGTAAATTAGAATATCAATATCTGCCGACGCATCGGTAAATAACAGCAAAATCCAAATGTATGGGGGTGCAAATAACGGTTATTTGCTTCGTTAAACCCTATAGTTCGCATAGCTTTATGTAAATTACAGACCTTTTGCAAAGACTACCGATGCAGATTTTCACTTTGTGTTTTATGCCGATTTTGAGTGAATAAGACCGCAGATCGCACAAGACACGTACTGCGGAACACACGCGCGGTAAAGTCATTGAACCAACGTTTTTTTTTCTAATTAGGTAGTTTTATAGCATGATAACATTTAAATTTCAGTGACGAACGTTGTGGACCACTCCATTATGACTATAAGACTGGTTGCCAAACATGGAGTATTAACCAAGCAAGGTTAGTTTCGAAAAGAGCGTTACCTTTTGGCCTCCACATACAATCTCTCCGTGTTGACTTTCATCAGGCATTCTTTTCTTTGAAATTGTATTCACATTTGTCTGGGCAATTAGACATTTTAGGGAGAAATTATTACATAAGATTTCACTTGAAATCCGCACCTTTTGGGTGAAGAGAACCGCACGCCGATTTGTCTCAGATGTACCTAGTCCATAATCTCAATGACTAGCCGCACAATATGTGACCTCTTGCCATCTGTGGTAAGCGAGTGTTCCCGTGAAAACTAAGAACCTGTAGGGTTTGATTAAAACTCACTATTCAACGAAGACGAAGTTGCGGACTGCAGAGAGCAGTGGAAATCCAGCTTATTAATTTCAGAAACCAATATCATCCTTTGTCTACCAAAACAATAATTAATATTTCTAAAATATTTGTACTTTTAGGGGACACTCCCTTCACTCCCCTCCCCCTCCCCCACCTTCCGGGAAATTTGACCACTCAGTTTAAACGTTTTCATTGTGTCACTACTCCAGACAAGTGGTGAAAGTCCCCCCCCCCCCAACCTCCCTCCCAACCCCCCGAATCGTAGATTTACAAAGATCCTTACAGCCGTCTCGGGTTGGCTGCTCCTTGCACGCGAAAGTTCGAAACCTACAGTTACTACAAAACTAGGTGAACTTGGTCGTGGGCTCGAGATCTCTTCCTGGTGAATGCTATTCCAGTTTTACATCTCTTTTTCTTGTATCTTGTGGCTCTTCGTGCCATGTAGAACGAACTGCGCAGCTATTTAGTTATTAATCTTTATCGTTGAAGAACAAAAACTGAGAAACGAGATACTTTTTGACTTTAATATCTGTTTGTGATATGGACTACACAATTTCCAATTGTAAATTGAGCAGAAACTAAAAATACTTTGCGATATTGAGGTCTACATGGTACACTATATTACACAAGCGAAATCATGTATTATTAATTCTTGAGATTTTCTTGTTGTCCCAAAGCCTTCTTAGTCTTGCAAGCCGGGGTATCGTTAGCAGGCTGCGATGCATTGTTCCCATTCAGTTGAGCATATGGAACAGGGGAAAGAGTTCCAACACACCTGATTGCAGAGATCCAAGTCAATTTCGCAGTCTTGTCGACAGCTGGCAGTGGAGCTCGATGGAACAACAAAGGCTGCCATGCTGATGAAAGCGACCAGAAGGAACGTAGAAATTATAGCAGTCTTCATCTAGTAAAAGGGAAAAGTTGTTATTTTTTGTTAAGTGCCATTTCCCAGGTTAGAACGGTTTGAATGGTGTGGTACTGTACATTATAATATTTTAGAATATAGCCCCGTATGCTCGCCATGGAATCTTAGCGGGCTTTATTTTTAATAGAACATGGGCAAAAATTATAGAAGCCCGGTACCCCGGATGTAGTTTATGTTGCGTTGCGAATTGCTATATTCTAAACCAACTGGAGAATGGGTTTCCAAATGTTCTATAAGAAAATGATGCCCGCTTGAGGTCTAGAAAAGCAGCTGAATGCCCTCGCCTAACGGCTCGGGCATCCACTAGCTGCTTTTCTAAGCGGGTATTATGTTCTTTTATAATATAGATAGGACTCTGCGCGCGCTCTGATTGGTCAAAAATCCATGTTTTATCAGAGTATAAAACATAGAAAAAGCGTGTTTTATTGTTTTTCGTCAGCTTTACTCTAGTGAAAATTTGCAAGGGATGGCGGCGAACATTTTCCATAAAGAAATTCCGGACAAAATTCTGAGTCAAGCTGCAGAGATTGTCGAAGAAGCTTCTAAGTTCAAGGTGAAAGTAGAAGAAGCGAAATCATAAAGCAAATAAAGAAGCCTAAGCCATGTATTATACTGTCATAAAACACTCCAGACATTTGAGAACACTAGAGAAATGCAGAAAACGCGAGCCGCAGGCGAGTGTTTTCTACATTTCCCTCGTGTTCTCAAATGCCCGTCGTGGATGGATACCCATCTTCTAGTAGGTAAATGAAACATCATATACTGTAGAAAAATACCTTCAACTTATTAACACTGTACATGCATAGCTAAGATGAAGAAATTGCTTACCAGAACAATCTCATAGTATTTGTTAACTTGAAATCTCAAAAGTAATCTAAGATCCTCATTCTGAGAAATCTATCAAATGTGCCATAAAACTAGCTCTTAAAAAGGAATTCAAAAAAGCAACTTTAAGCTTGTATTAACTTAATAGCTTCCCTTTATGCGGGTTTGTTTTGGGGAAGGAAATTATTTTCAAATGGAAATTTGTCATGATGTACATAGGCTGTAAAGATGAAACAGTTAACAATAACGGTAAATCAAACCCAGAAGAAGAATGTGGAATTTTATGTGCATGTTGAAATGTAGAGGCACCCGCATTTATAGTTTTTCTTTGATCGATGTCTTCAATGGGGCGAAATTTCGGAAATTAAGTAATTTACAACCTATCAATTCTGCTTTTGTGAATTTATTGTCAAGGGCTAACTATATTTACATCTTTGAGGTTTGCAATAATTTTTCCGTCGTCTGAAAGATATTGAAGAAAAATAAATCATAATTACAGCGCGACGCGCCTAACTGTGGCAATCCAACAAACTTTTTTGACAAGTTAAGAATTTTCAAAGCTGTTCTCACGAAACCTGTCACGCTTTTAACAAGGAAGCGGGACAACTCAAACAAATTCGCTTTCTGATTGGCTAACTTGTCCAAAATGTTTGGTGGATTTCCACTGTCGCGTAATTTTTTACGTGCGTTTACGTGCGCAAAAAAAATTAGAGACAATGTATGAAAGGCTTGCGTAAACGTGTACGCAAGTTTTCCATACATCGTCTACAATTTTATTTACGCACGTAAAAAATTACGCGACAGTGGAAATCCACCATTAGGCGCGTCGCGATGTAAAATTGCCGAAATTGTAAACCAAATCTTCGTTAGCACAATGTTCGATTTATGTCGTAACACAGACCGTTTCCTATTTAATTACTGCGTTAACAATTATTAATTTTAAGTCAATAACGGTGAAATTCAATTATCGGCAAAGAATTCGTAAGTGCAGTAATACGAGAAATGTATCTTTTCTTTCGAAGACTTCTGTCATTTGAAAGTGTTGATTTTCTTCTTTTCCAAGACCCTTAAAATTCAAGATTTCTTATTTTCCGGCAACGTTATCAATGTTTTCTTGTTATGCTAAGCGAGCCACTTTATTAAAATTTACACACTTTACGATTTATCTTAACTATGCAGCTGCTTGCTACAAAAGTATATTTTGATTTTCTTTCGGGAACATTTTAGGAGCGAAACCCTAGAGTGTTTTATGGCTTTCATTTCTTCTGTGCTGCCTTCAATGAATTTTATATTAATTTTACATTTCTCTCTCAACTTTGAGAAAAAGTCTATTCGATATTTAGATACATTTGATCATAATGACTTGTCCACAAGTGCTTTAACAGAGCGGTTCAAATGTTAAACGATCTGAGCCGAATTATAAGCCGAGTTGGTACGAATTATTAGCCTTCGCTTATTCAGAATTATTTCTTTGGAAAAGAAAGAAGTGGTAATTTGTAAAGTGTTGTTTCTGTGATGTCAAACGACTGCTCGTTTGAACAGTTCAGTTTCAGTTATAATAATAAAACACTAGAAGAAGAGAAGTGTATTTACAGTAATTTCTGCTTTTATTTCTATGTATTACCTTCAAACAAGAAAAATCCTGATCAAGAGCAACAAGAATGGAAAACCGAGCTATTTCAGATAACTGACCTTACCGCACACCTTCACGAATTTTCTTTTCCGCGGCTTATAGGACTAACTTTTGCCACTATTTATTTTTCATACATTTATTTCAAACTCTTATTCTATCTCGACTAACTGACTTTCTCTCTGTTCTCTGGGATAAATAAAAGTATGTTAGTTTTACGTCTCCATATAGTATTTGACAATGTCAAACGTGATCTACCAACCAAGAAATATCAGTGAAACGATTTTTTTTCAAAATGGTCATCATATTTGAAAATCACAATACCCTCAAAAGAAATTATCTTGTAGGTTTATTTTATTGAATCTTCCCGACGTCCCTTTTCAATTTTGAATCTTTAATTTGAATCTCTTTACTTACCTTTGGTTCTGTGTGATGGAGGATATTTTCTAATAAAACCTACGCTTGAAATAAGAGTCTTTCTCAGCAAGCGTTAGCGTTCCAAGTAATTTTGTGAACTCAGGCAGTGATTGATAACATATTTATACGTTCACAGCCGGAAAAAAGTAAGTCGATTGCTCATTAAGTTTAACACATCATAGGAACACATTGGCAGTCGCTTCCAGTGCGCTTTATTTTGTCTGTACGTGTTAATTTATTCTCATTTTTCTTCTTTATTGTGAAATGAAATGCTAAATACATTTGCGCAGTTTATAGCGGCTTTTACTATTTCGAGGCAATCCATTAAAATAAATCAAAATTTCGCACTTCTTTTGATTTTCCATTTTAATCACAGTACTCTGACGCACGATGATGTCTTCTTAGAAGCAATTATCAGTTACGCGCACAACACACACTTTAATATTTATTTTCCATCTCGTCACCTAAAAAGATGAAGCGATTAAGCCTCGAAAAGCTCTTGAATTAGGAGACAGTTCTTTTGTGTGTTGCAGCAGCTATTGAAGTAGGCGTCGAAAAACAAAATCTAATTGTAATTACACTTTCTTTTCATTTCTGCCTCAAGGCAAACTTCCGCGATGAGCGAAAATCGCTTTTTCTGGATCACGTTATTATTTAGATGTTGTTTCCATACGCTGTTTGCCTTTAGTTATTTTTTTTTAAATTCAAAATCTTCTTGCTATTTCTTAGTTTTATGAATTAGTTTCGAATATTTAGCTGATCTCTCTTTACTGAAGCACATCTAAAGATCGACTTGCTTCCGTAATATATTTTAATAATTACAAACTAGATACATTCTGCAACACTGTAATACACATCGTTGAAATGGGAAACTAGGATATCTTACGTAAAATAATTCAGTTGTTAGCACTTCCTAAAAGTACGTACGTGATAAAATCCACAATAACGTTAAAAGGCTCTTACTTTGTTCGTGGGGAACTTTTAAACAATTACGCTATGTTACCCAGGAACATTTCATCAGAGTAATATTTTTAATTAGAAATCTGTTTATTTTCAGAAGGAAAGTTCGTCGTGAACAGAAAAAGCGGTTATTCGCTTGATAAAAATCTTCCCATCCTATTTCCAATCGGAAAAGCAATTATCGGTTTCAAATGCCCTATTAATTTTCCTCTTGCAACAAGGAAACAATACTTCCTTCATTTCACCAATTTGTGTCATATCTAAATATACACACATCAAACTTAATTTATTTTAGTTGTAAAGAAGCGGGATCAGTAACGGACTCTATCTATGACGAAGGAGTGTTCTCATTTCTTGACTGGCTGATTTGCTAAAACTGGTTCTTGCTGCGCTGTCATAGCACGTGCACATTAAGAAAAAGCGATGGCTGAGTCGAGAGTCAAAATTTAAATGGTTCGCATTGTGAAAATCGAAAGATTGAACGAGAATATCAAATTGCAAGTTAAAACACTTGATAAAGATCTCACATGACATAAAAGGAAGGTTAATTCTTTCAAAGATATTTCATTAAATAGCTGGCTTTGCATTTCAATGTTCCTTTGACCTAACTCTGTTTTGCCTCTGTCAATTTCGTTAATTGTCAAATTCGACTAAGAATTTCCATTAATTGTTGGCGCGTGACAAATACTACGCGACCGACGTGGGATTAAGAAGTTTTAAATTATTTTACTGAAAATGAGGTTAGTTTCTGTGCAGTACAAAGTAAAATTAAAGAAAAACAGATGCTATGGAAAACAGACAAAATATAATTCTGGTGCGAGTCCGAGTTTCTATATATGAGCGAATAGTCACATCTCATAGAAAACAGGGTGGGTAGCCTTACTAACGGTTTCAGTAGGAACTCTAACGGGTTACATTCCATAAACTATCACTTTATGTACTTTAGAGACAAAACTCAAGGAAGACTTGCCTTTCAAAGTCACAGCAACCCGCGTGCAATCGATTTCTATCAGCGAATACTAAAAAAACAGGGAGAACAAGTCAGATCCACGGATTTCCAATAAGAACACTGCTGACAGCCTACACTCTCGGTTAGTAAACTTGTAGACTTGAACTAACGTTTGACCATTGCATGCGCGCATGTTAGGTGGGAAAATACATTAGGGAGGGACCATTATATTCTTGAGTGGTCCATTATTTTCTTGATTGGTCCGGGGGTGGGGGGGGGGGGGGGCTTTTTCGGTAATTGTCCGGGACGATTGCCGAAAAAAATTCCTGCACAAGAAAAAGCGCCAAAAAAATCGTAAAACGTTTGCCACCCAAAAGAAACACATGGAGGGAATGGGACAAACACCTGCACAACCTGATGGCACGCAGTTGTAGCTGCATCGCTTTCGGTGCCTTCAAGCACCTTTCGTTTACACGGTGCCGGATTGAAGCTGGATCGTTTTAAAAACGATACGATTTTATTTGTCGTGTAAACGACTAAAACAGCGAAAACGCATCAATTTAAAACGGTTACGTATTTTGTGGGCGAAATTGGCTGCTCTCGAAGAGTTAACATGGTGAACTCCGCACGACGCGCAGCGCTTGCTTATCCAAGCACTTTCGAGAACACTTCAGGAAAACGGTTCGATGGGCTCCGTGTAAACAACTCGAAACAGTGTCGTAATCGATGTCGTTTCGTTGTCTTGAAACCGTGTCGATTGGAAAACGCGTTTGTGTAAACGTAACATGTGACGTAACATTGTGCGTGAGAATGCGAAGCAGTGCGTACATCTCTCAAAATCGTGGCCTCATCTTCGAGATGAATACATTTCTTAAGGGTACATTCGTTTGAGAAATCTGGATTTGGATTTCAAAAAAAAAAAACAAAATACAAGATCGGATTTTCCCCTTAGCAAAATCATTTTCGATCAGAAGAGGAATTCAATTAGAAAATCTGAGATTGGATTTTACAATAATAATTATAGCACATTATAATTTCCCCATACATCACGTAGCTACGCATTTGTTGCATAACGAGCCACTGTTCACAACAACAGCTTTGCAAATCCGTTTTCGGAATTCCAAAAAAAAAACGCAACCCTTGGATGCAGGGATGGTGCAGTGGGGAAAGCGCTCGCCTTCCACCAATGTGGTCCGCGGGTTCGATTCCCGGCCCCGGGGTCATATGTGGGCTGAGTTTGTTGGTTCTCTACTCTGCTCCGAGAGGTTTTACTCCGGGTCCTCCGGTTTTATTATTATCCGTTTTATACCCAAAATATATAGATATGTTTAAAGTGTCTATGAAATGAAAAACGAGCTATTGAAAAATAAGCTTATTTGAAAGGCCTTTAAAAGTGAAGGAAAATGGCGTTTTCCTTTCTGTGATATCTCCTCTCGTTCCAGAGGTATTCAAGATTTTTGTATTATGCAAATTAGGTGCTGATGACGTCATAAGGTGTGATAGTATGAATGTAAAAACACAAAATATAGCATATCTATGCTAGTAATAATGCGATGCAACTGGAACTTTGCAAGCACATTGCATCCTAAGAAATACACCTCTTGGTGCATATGCTGATGTTGCTATGGCAACAATCTTGGTTCCAGTCCCTTTCCTCTTCAAATCAAATATCACTCGTTTGACTGCGTAGGGCAAATGATTGATCCCATTTAAAGCGTGAGAAATGCCCATATTGCACTAGCTCTCCTAATTAACTTTTAGGGAGTGGGCGATGTTTGCTCAAGATCAAATACAGGAATAATCATTCCTGTATATTAGAGATCTGGAACCGGATGTGTTTCCATAGCAACATTAAAATATACACCATCTGATGTATTTCTTGGGCTATAACATGCTCGCCAAGTTTGCATTGTTACTTGCAGAGATATGTTATATTTTGTGTTTTTACACCTATACTGTCACACCTTATGATGTCATCAGTACCTAATTTGCATAATTAAAAAAACTCTGGAACGAGAGCAGATATCACAGAAAGGAAACCCCCATTCTTCTTCATTTTTAAAGGCCTTTCAAATAAGCTTATTTTTCAATAGCTCGTTTTTTCATTTCATGGGCACTTTAAACTTTCTGACTACATAACAGATTATATGGGTTAGGGTTAGGATAAGGTTTCATGATTGATTATATAATAATATATTGGGTACATAATAATTTCCTCATACATAACGTACCTACCAACAAGGTCAGCCGAATGGCGAGCCAAAGCATTAAAACATGTGTTCAATTGTGCAATTAAACTAAAGCGGACGTACAGTTCCAAACAAACAGTTGAAGAATGATTTACTTACTCTAACATACGCAGAATTTAGACATTTGGCGTTCTTGCTTTTCCGAAGACAGAAAACAGTTTCAACTCGCGTGCAGAGCTTTTGTTCAGCTCATTAAAGGGCCATTGTCACGGTAATGCGCATGCGGAGCCTTAATTCGCAGAGTATTTTAACCAATAGAAATTTGGTAAGGTTGCGCACTGCACGCTGCTACGAAGCACCATGGCCTTCCGCGATTGTTTTGGAGTTTTCACGTGCGCACGAACACCTCTTTGTCTAGCCTCATCCCTTTGTTTTAGCTTTCGTCTAGAACCGCTTTGTGTATCACCCTTCGAGAACATCAAATTTCCTGTGATGTTAAGAAAATACAAGCAACTTTTTCCGTTTAAAACTTCCAAAAATGACCAAATAAGGCAAGATTTCCGCACAGCCCCATACATTTATTATGCATGTAGTTCTTTATTTATTGAAAACAATAGCCGGAACAGAAATCAAATCGTCACACGTGATTTGGGGCGCTTTCCATTCGACCAAAAATTCCGGAATGTTAGGAACCAGAGCGAATGGTACAGAAATTTCCTGGGAAAGTTTCCAGAAAATCTGGAACGTGTAAAATTTCCGAAATGCGAACCATTTATCCGGAAATTTCGAAAATTCCAGGAATGGAACTGAAAATTTCCGGGAAGAAAACAGTTTCAAAAATTTGGGTCTACCTTGCGAGGTTGTCCTCCTTTTCTGAAATTTTGGAAAAACTTAATGGTGATATTGTGTTTCCGAATATCACTGTAACTAAGGCGAACAATTATATACAACAAAAAACAAAAACTAAATATCTAAATTGGATCGAAAACTAAACTGAAGAAGAAGTTTATTAACTTACATATCGGCTCTGCGCTTGCCTCTTGTGGCTTGTTTTCTTAGATTCTTATTTTATTGGTTCTTGCTTGTGTTAGATACGAAGGCGCGGAAATTAGAGCAGAAAATCAAACACCTAAAATAAATCAATTGAAATCTCACCTAATCAAAAAAATTCTTTAACGCGCGTTTAATGATGTTTGGATTACAAAAGAGCTTTCTAACCATTCTTCGCCGCCAAGTTAGTACGTTTCTGGACGATGCCTGGTCCAATCAAGTTAACCGTTTAAACTACCTTTCAACAAAGGGATTTTAAACCGGTTGATTTGACTGGTGATCAGCACTGCAACTTACTCATTATAAAATTTTCTCTTTCAAAACCATCCCTAAAATAGACAAAACAAAAACTTTTTGTATTGTCAGTATTCTTTCTCCTCTACTCAACCTCGTTCCCAGGGTCTCTCATCTTCCCGCCCTCCCGGAACAAGAGAGAAGATTAGAGACCCTGGGAACGAGGATGCCTCTACTATCCTTCCAATTTTGTTCTCTTCCTTGCTCTATGTCTGATTGTAGAATTCATAGAGTAATTACACCCTGTGTTTGGCCTTTTTGTGCAACAAAATGTTGAAACTTTTATGGACCAAAGTTTTGAAAAAAACGATACTTAGCCATATTTCATTTTCGTCTTAATTATGATTTATAAAGCGAGCTAGGGAAGTATAGTTATTCCCTGGGCGGTGGGGGACCCATATGTGGGATATATAGATATGTGCCGCGGGAAAAGGGTATCTTGAATACGGTGTCATTTTTCGAGTTTGAGCCTTAAACTAACGCATCAACCCCACGCAGGCTACAACCCCCGGAGCTTTTTCACATAACACCGTACCACAACTGCAAAACCTATAAACTGCACTAACACACCACCAGTTGTTGTTTATCTACACAGATTTGACTTTATTGTTAGTTTTCTACAAGCATTTATAGAGTGACAGAACTCTCTAAGTGTTTGTTTACGTAGCACTTGGCTTTGCCTCCGTGTTTCAGCTTGTGGCACTCACTTACAGCTATTCATACAAGTCTGGAGATTAGAGCCACACACCGTGTCCGGCAACCCAGAGCCGACACACAGATCATTAACAGCAAAGCAGTTTCCATTGCAGTTTGCCGCAGCTCTGTTGTAGCCTTCAGTCTCCTTAACAATGCACACCGTCAGCAATAGCACAAGACAGCTCATTAATATTAGAAGCTTCATCTACAGTAAAGGAGAAAAAGCCAATGTGTAAAAGTGTAAATATCCTTACAATAGAGAACATAGATCTACTGAATTGTGGTTTATGGTGTCGTCAAAGTGGTACCAATCAGTCGAAACCTTTTTGGAAAGATCCCTAAGGATCACTCAAGGACTGCGAGCAGTTAAGTATTCCGGTTTTAATTAATTAAGGTTTAATTCTCTCTGTCCTCTTCACAGGAAAAATTGGATTATCTGTTTTCCGAGAGGTAGTTTACACTTTCTAAAATAGAAAAAAGGTAAACCGCTTTAGTTGTTTGATCGGCCGGTTCTGCTTCCCCTACAATCACTTGTTATGGTTCTCGCTGAGTGTAATTCTGTCAGGATTCCTGGTTCGTTGTTGTTTTTGTTGTTGTTGCTCGATCTGACAGAAAGCAGAGTATATATCTGAAGGGAAACTGGCGCAGCACTAAGGGGCCGACCCAAACCAATTAAATCACTCAAAAGAAAAACAATAAGTGTGTCCTTCGAGCAGCCTGTCTCAGTAATAAAACCAAGGACAAATATCTTTCATTTAAAACATCGTTACTGTATTATATTTTGGAAACAAGGTCAACGTTTTAATGATCTATAGATCTTACCTTGGATTGCAATTAGTTTATCTTGATATTTCAAGCTTGAGCGAACTTCCTTCTGGTTCTCTAGATCTCTGCAGAGTCGATCTCCTCTCAACTGAGTGAGCAGATTAACCAACGCGCAAGATAAAAGCCCTTGGCGCCAATTACCGTAACAGGAAGCGGAAATTTGACTAAAGTCCGTCAATATCGACTGCAATACTCAGCAAATTAGCTTGGAGAGAAATGTTTGCTCCTTACTTTACTTTAAGATAACAAAGTACCGAAAAAAGTTAGAACTAAAATTGCGGGAATTTATTATTTTTTGGCTTGAGTATTTTTTGGTGATTAAATCAATTTTAATTTCAAAAATATAAATAGAGTTTTCTCTCTTTTTAAATTGTTTTCGAATAACTTATTGCGTGTTTAAATGTTAGTTTTGCTATACCATTATTTACTCTGCGTTTGAAAGCAGAGTCTGACATTAACTAGTACTAGTCTTTTCTGTAAAGAAAGTTTTGCCAATTAACTTAGGAGAGTTTAGAGTGGATAAACAGCAATTCATTTTTGTTAAACATTGCAATACAAGAAAAACAGTTTTGGCCGTCGTAGCACATTTTTGCGAATGTAATGTAATAATTGTATTTTCTACTAATAATAATAATGGCAATATTTCGAGCAAGGAATGAATTTTGCGATTCTCAACTCACAAGTTAATAAATTAGGTACACTTCTCTACTTCCTGAAATTTGAAATCAATTCTAGTTAATCCGTACTGATGTAATAGCCTTGTTAGAAATTTCTCAATTCACTGATTAGCAATTGGCGCCAAGAGGGAAATTGTGTTAGTATGACGCGGAAATGATGGTAGAATTTATCCTCTAATTTGTAGGCGAAAACCGTGTTTTAAATTTATAACTATGGAATTTTATTAAGCTTTTTACGAACTTTTATCGAATTATTTCTGATTTATTACGAAACAGTTGTTACAGATTTGATTGGTTTCTTTTTTGGAGTTTGTTCCGAAAGGAGTCAACATTTGGCATTAAGAAGTTTTAAAAATCTCACCAATTCGCTTGGAGATGATATAATTAGCTAAAACAAATCATGGAAATGACTACACAAAAATCGTAAAAACCACTTACATCCGGCCTGAAATAACAAACATGTTTTTAATTGTGTTTCCCTAAAACAAGAATAAGACATGACATCACCGAGCAGTAGATTTCCTTCCTTCCAACATTTTTTTTCGAAAAGTTTATTAAGATTTACAATTTTCCCTGATGTCAGAAGGGATGTAGGACTAAATAAAATTAATCTTATTTATAATATAATATCTGTTTGGTACCAGAAGGAAAAAGATTGCTGACTTGCCGAATATTGACATGATAATGTGAAGAAAAACTAGAATTTCTTCGGTGAAATTAATGTGACCTCGAGCTTTCTTTGTAAGGAAAATTACGATCATAACGCATGTTGTTTTCACCGATAAAAAGATATAAATTTGTTTTGAGTACAAAAGGCTAGCTTTTTGGAAGGTCATAACAGCTCGTTAATTCGAGTAAAAATATTTTAACAGTTCCCCTAAATGTAAAGCTACCGATCAAGACATTCATCTACGGAGGTTCCTGTAAGAGGCTACGCATTACTAAAGTAAATACAAAAATTAGAATTCAAATTGTTTCTTTTCCTGGTATTTGTATTGCCTCGGTTCGGCTCAGTCTGTCTAAAGAATCGGCCGAACAGATGGTATCAAATAAATGTACTTTATCAGGTACAAATATCCTTGAAAAGGCCACAATCTATGATCAAAAAGAAAAGAAAAACCCACATTCCAAGAATTTTGTAAAATTAAACGTGTTGTCGTTATTCATCGCGATAAAGTACACTAATAATAGCAAAGTATAATCGTTTGACTTGCGATCGATGTGGTTAGTCACTTGTGATGTGAATCGTGACGTTTAGACTCATGCTGCTGGCTTGTTACTCGTACTTCACGGTGAAAATTTCAGCTCCTTTCGTATCAACCATCAGCATTGAGACAATGCTAGACAACGAGAGCATGGTGTCTTTCGGCTTAGATCAGTGGCTGTTTTCCAATTCAACGCCGCTGTACAAGCTGCGCAACAGAAACTGGAGAACAACCCCAACCTTGCTGACAACAAGACACTAACACTTCCTCAGATCGCTGACCTCCTAAATTTCGATCTTATTGCGATTCGCAAAGTTTCAGTTCAACGTATCAATTTACGAACAACAAGAGGGTGCAGGTGAAGTATTTGAACAACTCTTTATTCCGCTAAATAATTCACAAGACAAGATTTGATCCGACAGATAACTCACAAGACAAAATTCGTTTGTTCCGACAGAAAATAACCGCAGAGCCTTTCACGACGACAACGCCCGTTCGCCTACGTCATTAACTCCACGCAATGAGGTCCGTACAGAAAAGACCAAGGGACGATATACTCTCAGTACGATCCCGAGCAAGCTTGGTTAACAAGAGATTTATTACAAAACTGAAAAAAGTTTTTTGTAGACAAAAGCGTACAGCGCAATGGCCAACCTCGTTCCCGGGTTCCTCTCCTTCCCGTCCCAGGGGTGAGAGAGAGAGAGACCCTGGGAACGAAGTTGCGCAAAAGCTTGAGAACGGGGCTCTGGCCGAGCATCAACCGTAAAGAGCATTGTCCAATCTCCTTTACATCAATTAATTTATACACGCAACGTACTGTGCAAATCTCGACCTTGACCATTTGACGTGTCCGCCTTCACTGAATAAAATCACAAACAGATTAAAAACCACAAATAGTGATTATCACAGTCGATGTCCACTATTCCTCAGAGAATACGAGTCCATCGCCAGTTTACCTTCGCTCACTGTTCAGTAAAAACATCACTTCTCCTTCAGCAAAACGTTATCCCAGCCAAGTTTCTATCCTACCGTAAGCGGACCTCCCTAAGAGGGCACATTTTCTGACCCCAGTATGCCGACTTACGGACTCAACTATAAATCACGCTGACACCCGCAATGGTTAAACAATCGGTGGTGGTTCTAGGCCTCTTCAAAGTCAAACGAAAAAAAATTACAGTCCTGAACAAACGGTTTCAATTCAGCAACTGTTGTTCCACGAACAGAAAAGTATTTGGCGTGTTTTTCGTAAGCGCCTGGAAGCGGTGTTTCCGCGAACCACATGTATACTGCGACGAGGTCTTTAGTTTCGGCGGTGAACTTCAGTCGAGTTTTCAAGTCGACGCGCGAATCTTCGCAGAAAATTCGACGGCTTAGTCTGTATGGCAGCGCTACAAATAGAGCGAACGGAAAAAGAACTGCCCAGAAGAGAAAGCCGTTGACATACATTAAAGAATGATGCGGTTTGCAGTGATTTGTCAGCCAGAACGCCGTGTTATGCCACGAAACAAACTCAACTGAGTTTGGGTCTTGTAGTTCTGTGGGTGTTATCTCTCGCATCATCTGTCCCACATCAACCCTAAAGCAATATCTCTTCCGTTGGATGATATTTGTTTTGATCTTTTTCAAATTTTCACCTATTTTCTCTCTCAAAACACCAGGCGGAAAGATCACAACGAAATCAATGTCAAATCCATTTAAAGAACGGAGCTCTCTTTGTTCTGGATTGAGGGATAACAAGTTTTTCTCCGACTCTGAACGCGATGTTTTGATATTGGGGCAGTGGTGTCTTCTGGTCACACACATTAAAACTGGTTTTTCCAAAATGTCGTTAAACTCGTTGAAATCGACCTGGTTCTTCACTGAAATCATTTGCTTTTTGACATCTACAATGGTATTTACTTGATCCATTGAGCAAAAACTTTCGTTGCAGGAGAGAACGGTGATTTTCTGTGGATCGTATTCAATCCAACCGGGCTTAACTTCTGAATTGAAATAAAAACAACCTTTTAACATCTGACTTTCTTCATCCCGCTTGATTAAATAGTGGTGTAGACATGTTACAGGGCAAAAAAGAACTGCTTTGTGCATCGTGTGATCCTGAAACCAGCCACACTCGACTGTACCACCAAAACAACTCTTAAAATCTGCTCCGACACTTTAACGATAACGTATTTTGACAGATTAAACTCTATCCAGTTGGAATAAAAACATCAAAGAACCTGTTGTTCGATGTGCATTGTTTTTTTTTTCAAATACAAGATCTCCCGGATCAATTGCTTTTGTGTCATTGGATCAGTCTTTGAAAACATGGCATAATATAGTAGTATATGGGCTTATATTTTCAAAATCCTACATGCAAGCAATAAAGTTTTATTTTTTCAGAATACTAGGTCCAATGGCTACATAATGTGAGACAAAAAATTAAGGATCTAATAATTCCTCGCGCGAGAAAACAGCAAATACTTTTATACAGCCACAGTCGATCTTATCATACGGGTCTAAGGGCGATCACTGACCCAAAATGTCAAGTCAACGCGCTCGCTTACTTTATAGAGAGGTAGTCGTTTTTTTACGACTGATCTGGCCACCCAGGGGCCCTAATATAAATTGCTTGTAGTTTTCTAGGCAAAGACGTAATCCATGTTCATATCCATAATCCTGTCTTAGATCATTGATTGAAATGATCGAGTCATGCACGAATACCCACGTTAATGAACGTCAAATCAATTTTGTGAATCGAATTAGGGGTTTCGACTGATTCCTTGACTTTAATCATGTACTGTCTTGATTTACTTAATAATCCAATTTCATCTTCAGCTGATGTAACTTAATTAGTTAATTACTTTATTATATTACTTTGGCTGAAGTTGTGAGCTTTGGCAATACTATCTGTATTTGTGGTCATGCAAATACAGCTGCTGTTGTTGTAGGAACCCATCATTATTTACCATTTAATTTGTTTTTGTCCGTCAATTTTATTTTTGTTCATGAAAACTGTAAAGGGAGGCGCGGTACCGTACCGGTGGCCAAATGGTTTTGGGTATTAAAGGAGAACGGAAGACCAGAGACAGTTTTTGTATTTGACCCCTGAAAATTGTAGAAATAACTTATATTTATCGAAAACAAAAAGAAAAAGCGATTTTTTCGGACCTAAATTGGCAAAAACGACCAAAAACTAAAGCCATTTTTCGAAATTGAACGTCCGCCATTTTGACATTTTTTTCTTCTGGTTACTTCCAAATAAGGATTGCCGGCCGCCAGGCTGTGACGTCTCTGTGCACATGCATTTTTTCAAGTCGATAAATTTGTGAAGAATTTTACAAGTGTGGTCTCCATTGGAAGACGATGTTCACGAGGGTCAAGATGAGCTCCGAAGAGGAAATTACATCGTGGTGTGTAAGCGAGTGCTGCGCGAACTGGGAAGGGTAACAAGAGAATGAATGTTTATGCTGCAAAGAGGTAGAGGAAGCCGTAAATTAAAACCACTCCACTCCTTTTAAGGGACGCGGCCTATTTTTGAAGGAACGTTCAAATTGTTCTGGTACGGAGCTTTTTGCTGCTACAATCAGGTTAGAAGGTAAGTTCACATCTTGAAACATCGCAATTTGATTACTGCTAATCATGTTCTGTACGACTGTTTTTTTTTTAAAAAAATAGTTTTCGCCTTGCGATCCAGCTGTAAAAATGGAATTTAATTCTGGGGGTAACAATGCGATGCACCCCAACCACTTTGATGGGCCGCATGGTCGCGTTGATGGGCAACTGATTGGCGGGAATGTGGCATGTGAGCCCGCTAACGTGCAGCGGCTTACGCCATGAGTGTTGTAGTAATTCACATTCGATTCATTCATCTTGCTGTTTTTCTCATAACGGATTCGTACACACCGGTATTTCGTAATGTTTTTACATATTTAACCCATTTCAGGTTAGTGTAGACAGGTTCAACAGATACGGAACTCTCTATGGTTGACTATTTTCGTACTTTTTTGGTGACAAGAACTCTTAAATTTCTCTTTGACACGAGTTCGACGTTCGTCACGAGTGTATAATTCCAATCCTTCCTCTTTCAATAGAGGAAAGTTATTTCTACTCATATTTGGCGCTCTCTCTTCAACTGTTACGAAATCTTCATAGCTGCCTCATCTTGTGGGTGTTTTACAAACGACTTTCGTCTAGACGTTATTAAATCATTGAGTTTTGGACAACACGTATACAGATATAATTTTCAAGCTTTTCAGTTTTAGCTCAGCACCCTGAATATGGCGGATTCTTCACCTACAATGAGCGTGGATTTTAGTATTATGAAACGGATGGTGAAAGACTTCACTGCCGGAGCCATCGGGGGAACTGCGAACGTGTTAGCTGGACAACCTTTCGACACTATTAAAGTCAAGATGCAGACCTTCCCTTCACTTTTCACAAATGCGTTTGATTGTGGCATAAAAACAATTAAACAGGAAGGATTTAAGGGACTGTATGCTGGCACTATTCCCTCGCTAGCCGCAAACATCGCGGAAAACTCTATTCTTTTCTTGTTCTATGGCCAATGTTTATCAGTTGTGAAAAAGATTATGGGGAAGAAAGATGAAAAGGAATTGACTATATTAAACAGAGCTTTTGCGGGAAGTGGAGCGGCTGTTTTCTCCTCGTTCGCCTTATGTCCCACGGAATTAGTCAAATGCAGACTTCAAGCGCAGCACCAAATGAATGTTATGGCTGGGAAGACTGGAATTAAGAGGTACTAACTCAAATTTCCCGGGGATCACCTCCCCGTCCTGCCAGGCTAACCAGGGGGATGGTAAACCATTCGTAGTCAATCGATATCAATCGATAGCAATCGCCGATTGCTATCGATTGATATTGGTAATCAATGACAATCAAACTCACAGAAAAACAAATTATCAAATGGCAAAAATCTATAATAATCAATAATACAAGTAATCAATAAGTAGTAGATAAAATATGAGCGGGAGATCTGTATGGGCATTTACAATTGCGAGCCGATAGGCGAGCAATTGTAAAGCCCATACAGATCGGACGCGAATATTTTATCGCACTTGTGAAATGAAAACAATAAATTGAATGCAAAGTATTGTTATTCGATTCCATTGTGCTTTGCATTTTAATCAGTAAAGATCTGTATCAAAAGTTAATTCTACTCTTGATTTGTATTGGGGTTTACAGAGCATTCATGTGACCTAAATAGTACCTTTGCATTGGATCTACTCCTTATGAATTATTAATGAATTTTACAATTATTGATAACAATCGATAATCCAAAAGAGTATTTATTTCAAACGTACATGTATTGCTGAAGACTAGCACTGGTGTCATTATCTAGTAAACAAATATACTGGAAAGTGAAAAGCACATCAAACAACAAAATCCCACGGCTACTTTTTTACTTTCCCTCCCTGCTTGAAAAATTAGTGACAGCCCTGATTATATTTTCCTCTTCAGTGGCGTAGTGCAAGTGACAATGCAAATTATCCGTGAAGATGGTTTTTTGGGTCTTTTTCGGGGAATGACGCCAACATTGGTTCGTGAGGTACCAGGGTACTTTTTCTTCTTTGGAGGCTATGAGCTGAGCCGTTACCTACTTACACCAACAGGAAAAACTGTTGATGAGATTGGTAAGACGATTATCATTTTGTGTTTAATCCTGATTTTAGGTGTAATAAAGGTTAACAGAAGGTGTATTAACAATTTTTTTTTTTCTGTATTGCATTTGATGATTTTTACCAGCTATTGTTTCAGTGTCTATCCTTTCTATTACAGGTGCATGTCAGTGCTATTTAACATATAGATTCCCATTTTTCCGTGTGTCTGTTGAGTTACTGTAATTGATCGTTGATGACGTCAAAATGTTGTAAGAACAAGAAAAGTGTCACACAAGGCAGCAGCCGAGTGTGTGACTGATGCTCTTACCACTTTTTGACGTCTTCTGTGGTCCATTACTGATCAGATGCATAGCAACATAGAATCTATCTGTTTAATATTTAAAGAAACAAAATATGCTGTGATATGTCACCTAGTGTGTGATGAATCTCCTTCCAACAAAAACAATGTTGAAAAAAATATAAAATTGGCCGTAATGGGAGGCATTACTACACAACAATGTTACACAACATTGTTAAGGGGGAGAGGGGGAATTACTGAATATTTTCGTTGTTCAAGCATGCCAAGATTGTGTGCTTGATTGAAGGCCTGCAGTAAAGAGTAATTTCAGTAAACATTACCTTTTCAGGTCCTATACGGCTTATTTTCTCTGGTGGTATGGCGGGTGTATCTCTCTGGATTGCTATATTTCCTGCTGATGTCATTAAGTCTCGTGTTCAGGTACTTGTTTATTGTTGTGTTCTTATCACTTAGTATGTCTTAAACAACAAAAATGCTGTTTTAAGTTTGAAAACTATGTTTTGGTTGACTTGGACCCATCTTCAGATTCAACTACAATAAGGCTTGTCTATGTGATATAAAATACATTGCAATTATCTAATTTTAATTATAAATTTCAACATGGAAATGAATTAACTAACTACAATTATTATAGTGGTGAAAATGCAAAAAGGACTAAATCAGATTTTTAAGATTAAGGGATGGATTTCTCTCTCAACAGATATTAACTCAGGGCACTGATAAAGTACCAGGTTTCTTTGAAACTGGCATTAACATCATTCGCAGTGAAGGTTTGTGGATTTGAATCTCAGTGTGTCTTGTCTTAAGTTAAACGACACTTAAGATTTGAATATATTTTTAAAAAATGTGGGTAATTTTCCAGTGGCTAAGTGGAACAATGTAAGTGGAATATGTTTTCTCGCACACTGCTGGGGCCTGGGTATAGATCATGTGACCTGTGAGGTGCAAAGTTGTTTCTGTCACACCCACCCAGAAAATTCAAGTTTTCATATG